>OMNV01011148.1:0-20915 GCA_900303265.1 Brotula barbata | reverse complement strand
AGTGGTTAATTATGTTCCCTGTGACTAAAGAATTGAATTTTGTGTGTAAAATTGATGAGGTCCCTTTTGAGGAGCATAAAAAACTAAACAAACAACTCAACATTGCTAATGCAGACTTTATGTACAGGATCTCTTGTGGATTCCTCGGGGCATTCTTCGTTTATCTTAACAGACAAGTGGTCATCTTCATGAGACGACCCAACGCCATGACCCGCTTCCTTACCAAACAGTGAGTCTGTGTTTGTCTGTGTCTGTGTGTGTGTGTGTGTGTGTGTGTGTGTGTGTGTCTGTGTGTGTCTGTGTGTGTGTGTGTGTGTCTGTGTTGGGGGGAGTTATTTGTTCTTTTTTCACTCTGGGATTTTGTGGTGTGACATTTTGAATCTGCACAAGTTACTGATGAGCTCTCATGAGATCTGAAAACCAAACAATTACAATCTAATTTACTCTCATCATTTTTTTGTCTCCCAGCCGGCTCGTCTTCCCTGCCGTGGTAACATTGGTGATTGCCACCTTGACCTTCCCACCTGGATTTGGACAGTTTATGGCCGGAGAGGTCAGAGTTGACATTCAATTGTCATTAAATCACTCAGATATGAGTTTACATACTGTACTGTAGTTTTAAGCCTATTTGGCACGTTTACCTAAATTAAATTAGACTGTTCAGTATCCATCCGTAGGTCATCATAAATGCTAGGAGTGAACTAGGAGGATTCATATCTTCTTGTTCATCTTTCTTCTCTTTATTTAAGCTCATGCTATAAAATCTGTTGTCACACCGAGCTTCAAATACAGCATCCATGTACAACAAATGCACCTCAAAACATCAAAGGACACAAGTAGGAAGGTTAACCAAACCTATAAAGAGAGATGAAAGCAAGACTTTGATTAATAGTATCAAAGCTGAGACAACTGGGATGAGTTAAGCAAAGTAGGTCATAAGCACAAAAGGTAGTCTAGATTTGATCATATTCACAAGAGACAACAAGGTGCCGCTGCGTACGGTTTGCCCAAAGCTACATTTCATTCTCCTTTTGTCGAAGTGGAACAGCAGGTTAAATATACTCGGACAGCAACGGGTTTTTAGTGGTGATGTTCATTCATTGCAACGTGATCCGTAAAGTGCTCAAAACAGTCTCTGCATGTTCTCGGAATATAATGTCAGCATATTTCTACATGAATGCATTTTAAAACTGGTCAGGTCTGAAGAGCAAAACCACTACAGGTGGTAGTCAAGTAGTCCAGAGCCAGCTAGAGATCAATCGCTACTTGCATTAATCTTTTGATTGATTTGCAACCAGAGTGGTTTACGTGTGGTTTTAACGCCAAAAGGCAACTGTGACTTACACTGAGATGCTTGTCAGGTTCATTAATTAAACCCATTCAAACGGGTAATGCAAGACAAATCGTAGTTCAAACACAGCCTTGATTTTCTTCTGTCTCTTGAATCATATTGAATCTCCTGTTGAGATGTCTGCAGGTGAATTCAGATCAATTTCATTTTAACACTTTATTGATAACCTTGAGGAAATTTGCTCCTTAATGTTTAGTTTTCCTGGTATTGTAAACTTCTTCCTGTTTTGAATTCGGTCCGACGGTCAGATATTAATGATCAAAAAGTAGCGAACAGGATTTTTTTCCTGTATCAAATCAAACCAAATCATACAGTAAATGCAACAATCTGTCACTGATTCTGAAACTAAAACCAGAGAGAGAAAGAAAGACGAGATGTGAACTATCTAAGGTATTTTCAGTTTGCCCAGTCAGAGCTACAGTAAATGCTAAAAATGTGATAACAGATGTTTAGAATAGACCACTGAGTGTGAACCAAGTGTGCGTGTTTTGAATACTGATTGCAGACTCGTGTATTACATATTAGATTGTGTACCTAGATTAGTCAGCATCACCTGAACGTGCTCTCAGCACAAGTTTTCACACACACACAGTGTACAGGTGTCTCGAGCCTTGTCTCTTAGAACAAACAAACTGCAGGATAATGAGATCTAATTTTAACTTACACAGATCGAAGGAAATAGTCACTTATTGCTTATTGCCATCGCTAGGTTAAAAATAGTATGCAAAATGTGAATCTTTTGTCAAAGGAGCAAACTAGGGAGTTCACAGACACATCATGTACCCCTGGACAGTTCATATTTTTCTTAATTCTGGATGTGTTGGGGGGGGTTTCAAAAGTGACCTTAGGGCTGGAGTCAATAAAGCAATACCATGAAAGTTGCCGAGGTATTAAAGTGATTTTTGCTGTACAAGAATTGGATCTTCGTTCGTTTTCTCCCTGTTCTCCTCCCAACATTTATTTTTTGTTCTTTTTTTGCTCTCTACCTAACCTCAACCCTTCTTCGTCCTTTCCTTCCATTTATCCCTCTACTCTTCTGCCTTCTGCCTCAACCATTACCCACCTGCTGCCTTCTTCTCTCCTTCCAGCTGATGCCTAGAGAGTGCATCAACTCTCTCTTTGATAACTACACGTGGACGAAAATTTCGGGTTCCCCTCCCCCACCCGGCTTGGGTCGCTCAATCGCCTGGCTGCACCCCGACGTCAGCATCTTCATCATCCTGTTGCTCTTCTTTGTCATGAAGGTCCGTCAGTGGCTGCTGGGATCAGGCGTGTGTGAATCTGTATGGTGTGTTATGAACAATGTGACTGTCTGTGTGTGTGTGTTTGTGTGTTTGTGTGACCAACCAGCATTTGTTGCAGCTGGTCACTGCTATGTGTGTGTGTGCCTGTCATCCTTCCTGTCCAAGGTCAAGAGTGTTGGCAGGCTGCCACAAAGGTTTCTTATGTTCTTCAAAGGAGACACACATACACACACTAGAAGGTAACCACACACGCTGTCGTCTCAGTTCACTGACATTTTTTATGAGCAGAGATTTGTACACAACTCCAGACAAGGCGTGAATCAGCAGAAAGTTGATGAAACTGAAAAATGTCCCTCAGTGTGTGCGAATGAACCTGTCTTAGTATAACATTATATATCATAATGTTTAATGAACAATATAATTATTTTTGTTTTACCATTATGTTTATGCCTGTCACCATGGCGATTTGCTTGTGTTCTGTTGTCTGATGTAGGAAGTGTTCAATTATTTCTTAATATATAAACAAATGTACGCACACACCTGCCCAAACAGACACAAACACACATACTCTGTCCATCGGAGTATGAGTGTCCAGCACGTCATAAAGCCATGTTGACCACTCAAGACTTCAAGGAAAATGTCAGACATACAGACATGTAACGAAGCTGACTCTGACAGTCAGCATCACACGAGCAGTAGTTAAAGCTGACACATGAAAAAATACTGTATATATATTTGTACGATAACGTTACACTCAAAGGCACCACAAAACATTATCTGTAGATGTTTTCTGCGTTCATGTTAATATTTTGTGCAAAAATCTCATCAAGATGAGATCCCTGGCCCCTCCTTTTTGTTGGGGGGCTGCTGGGCTTCATGCACGCAGGCATTAGGCTTGCCCCAGTGTAGGGATGACACCAGTGTCATCTTCATCACACCACAGAACTCACAAAACTGTTGTAACCAACCCCTCCCCTCCCTCCCCTCAAGTGAAAGTAAGTGCTGTTTTCTACCATTTATATGAGTGTTCGCGTACATAGACTCCAGAGAGGGACATGGTACACACTGCCCCTTTCATCTCAGATGGCCCACTTCTCACTGCACTTTCCAGTGTGGACCTTCTGTATGACATTGTCTATACCTGAATTTCCCTCCTTCTCTACCCACTGCCCCATGCCCTCTGTTAACACACTTAAACAGATACCTCCTCCCTCTATTCCCTCTGTTTTGACCCCTAACTACTTTATCCATTAACTCTTTCTTTAAGTCTCTAATCCAATCTGTCCCTGTATTTGTGATAGTGACAAAGGAGAAAGTTTGTGTTTGTGCCGATTGCCTGTTTGTGTGACTGCTAGGATTAAAAAAAGAGAGAAGACACAGTCTGAGCACAGTCATCAGGGTAGCAGCCACCCTGTGAGAGACGTGCTAATGAGTTTTCATCTCATTCCACAGTAATTCGACTCTCAAATGAAGATGACAAATGATTTGTAGAATGGTAATCTGGACTGTTAGAATGGTAAGAGAGTCTCTAACAATCAAATCACGATCAAATCAGGCTTAGAAAGACCAGTGATCGTGCTACACACACACACACACACGCATACTATACAGTATGTCTTTGATGAGCTCTCAGCAGCAAAGGACACACTTTATCATTAGACAAATATTTTGAAGAGACTAATGCACTGCAGAGAAATTGTTTTGGAACAAACAATGTACCTGAGTTTAGCTACAAAAGACATTCGAGTGATTTTACAAAATTTTATGGTTTACACGAACATGGCATTGGGTTTTTTTCTGAAGTTGGAGCATTTTAATAATATTTGGTCTTCACTTACCTGGTATGTTTGAATCTTTATCTTTGAATGGACCTATGTGCTTTTCCTTCATCAGGGCAAAGAATTGATGTACGCAATACAGTACAACCTAAACCTGAACTGTATTATGCGACAATAATGCTAACACCTTGTAAAATATGTTTTTCCAGCTCCATGTCATTCTCTCAGCTACTTCAAGTTATAGGGCCACATCACACAAGGGGGCAGCAAGAAGTTACTAAAGGATGAAGATCTACTGGTAGAATAGTATTCTGTACATCCATACAGGTCAATTCTACAGACAGCAGGTCTATGGCCTGGTAGGTGACTTCCAAATGTCCAACAAAAAAAAATACCAGTTACTTAATTCAGATGCAATTTCTGGAAAATCAAATCAAATCTGATCTTGTAAAATCACTGGAATTGCTTAAAGCCTTAAGCCGTGTCTCATTTCACGGGAGGCATCTTCTCCTACTCCCACTGTGGATATACTTCCTTTAGCGCCATCTCCTACTCAAGTATACTGTCCTATAGCAAGAAGAAATTTGTGATCGCACAAGATAATCAGCGTAATATTGCACCTGATTATATGAAGTGATATTGCATTTCGTATTGAAATAAGTAAAACGATAACAGCAGAGGAGTCAAATGTAATGCTGCACAAAATGTTGTTCACGCTCTCTGATTTTACCCTCCTGTTAAATAGGCGCCGGCAATAAAACTGCATAAGAGGGTTGTAACAATTTGATTTGAAAAGAAAAGGGATAAAGTGGACCGAAGGGATAATTAGCCATGACAGGCTCCTTCACATTGTGAAAGATTCATGTGAGACCCACTCCACAATGAAATCACATTTGGTACACAAGACAAAGGCCTAAACAAAAAGAGGAATAGCATGAAAAGCAGGACGATGACCTTAACAGGTTACATATTTAACATTACGAAATGTACATTAGCGACTGTCCATTTGGCTAGAAAGGTACACGTATGCTTGTGAAACATTAATAATAATGTTTGAACGACACAGGTGTTGTTATTTTTCAATGGAATGCAAATGTTTAAGACGATTAGAGTACTCATTCAGGGAACAAAAAATACTAAATTCCTTCAAATGAAACAATTAAAGCAATAGGCATCGACGTAAGAGTTTTATTTGTGTCTGTGTCATTTTCGCCCTGTCCCATAGTTCTGGATGTCAGCTGTGGCCACCACCATGCCCATTCCCTCTGGAGCCTTCATGCCCGTCTTCATATTGGGTGAGCTCAGAGCATCATAGGACACGGCCAGGGCTGCATGCTTTATTACACAGTTCACTTTCTCATTCTATTCACATTCATAGTCCGTGCCACTTTTTATTATTCAAATAGTCACTTTAAGTATCAGTGCTTATATCTGGTCATTTCCAGTTCAGCTCTTGCTTTTGTTGTGAGAGGGGCTTTGGAATGTGACCTTTTCCAATGATTAACTTTAAAATATTCATCATTACCAACAGTAAACAACTTTAAATAATAGAGTTGGCTCTAGATACATTTGTGTGAGTGTGTGTGTGTCAGTGTGAGAATGTGTGTGTTCTGTGGCTGCAACAGAAGACATTTTACATCATGATATAGTAAAGTGCCCAAGCGTCAAAATGTTATAATCTTTTTAGGAATCTATCACTAATGTGCCTCCATATATAATTTTAATTTACTCTAGGATTCACCTGAGTGCCACTGACGTCACTCACGCCTGCTACGGTCGTGAAAGTCATAGAATAAAAAAGAAAAGCACGTTAAAAATGAGTCATGCATATTGAAGGATGGTAGTTTTATGTCCTGGAAATCTGCTCTGATGTCATTTTAGCAAACCAGAAACTGACGCTTGCTTGGAGACACTGTCTTGAGATTCTCTCTCAATCGTAGCTCGAGTAGAGAGAGTCGGCAGCTCGACTCATTGTCACAGTCATTGCAGACAAGCGTAGTTCTAATAACTTGGAAAAGTAATGGAAATGATAAACCTGGCCATAAAAATCAAAGCAATTAGAGCAAGTCACTTTGAATCTGTTGTGCTCAGATGTGATTTTTTTTCATTTCTTTTTGTCACAAGTGAATCTGAGTTTTGATAAATGTGAAATAAAATATCTTTTTAAATACTTTTTAATTACATTTTGATTGTCATTATGAGTAGAATCTCTCACAGCACCTCAGCACTCCACGGTTTCCATCATGTTAGAATGTTTGAAGCACTGGGGAGCTTGCAAATCAGCAAAGTTCCATCCAGCAGTTCAGTCAGATTCAGGAACAACGCAGACTTCCAAAAGTAAAGGTTTGTGCATTGTGAAAGTCAGTTTGGACCATAACATCAGAGTGTTTATTTTCTCCACGTAGGCGCTGCGTTCGGAAGGCTCGTAGGGGAGATCATGGCTACGTTGTTTCCTCATGGAATCATGTTTGATGGCATCCTGTATCGCATCATCCCCGGAGGGTATGCAGTCATCGGTTAGTTTCCCTTTCCTCCTCCAACTTTCCTAAAATTTTAATTTCTTTTTAGGAACATTTTCTGTTTAGTTACTTGTTAAAGCCCTGGGGTCTCATTTATAACAGTTGCGTACGCACAAAACGGGGCATGAAAGATGCGTACACCACTTCCCACGCAAAAGTTGTGATCTATACAATCAAACTTGATGGGAGAATGTGTTCACCTGTACGTAAACTCTGACCCCTGCAAGAGTGAGGTGGTGAATTAAAGCCAGATGGTAGAACGGTTCCTCTCACACATTTAATTTCACTTTCTATCATATGTTAATTAGTGATCCACGTTGTCATTAACATTCAAACCAGCAGTGTTACTTGGACTGAGCCACAACTATAACGTACTGTAAGCACCTTTTCATTTGAAAAGATATAAGACAACTCAAATCTTATATCAACGTCCGCTCGATATTGCATCAGCGCTGTCTCACTGTCACATCCCCAAACTCTGGAGAGGAAAGGAGGGGCCGGACTGTGGGCTAACCAATTACAAAACAGAGCGTCAATCATTTTGAATCATATCTCCTAATACTGTCCATTTATGGTAGATAGATGGATGGATGGATGGATGGATAGATAGATAGATAGATAGATAGATAGATAGATAGATAGATAGATAGATAGATAGATAGATAGATAGATAGATAGATAGATAGATAGGTAGGTACTTTATTCATCCCAAAGGTGAAATTCTTTCGTCACAGCAGCAAAACGAAAAAACAGAATAAACATCAGATTAACTACATTAATATCCTCTATATGAGAATATAAAAGGACTTTGTAATACAAAGTATTTTAATGGGAATATGAAATGTTCAGTCTATGTGTTACAGAACAAATACGTTGTAGTGAGTTTATATTGACGGTAACATAGACATACAGAGATGATACAGTGTTCACCTGTTATACAGAGTTATGCTGAACGGTAGAATGATTTCCTGAACCGTTCTTTGTGACAGCGCAGTTGTAACAGCCTGGTCTCAGTTTGTAACAGCCTGGTCTCGGTTTGTAACAGCCTGGTCTCAGTTTGTAACAGCCTGGTCTCAGTTTGTAACAGCCTGGTCTCAGTTTGTAACAGCCTGGTCTCAGTTTGTAACAGCCTGGTCTCAGTTTGTAACAGCCTGGTCTCAGTTTGTAACAGCCTGGTCTCAGTTTGTAACAGCCTGGTCTCAGTTTGTAACAGTCTGGTCTCAGTTTTCATTCAGTTTCTGTGTCAAATCGCTGCAGTGTGTGTGTGCTGTCACTGGAGACACCGTGGTGGCTGCCACACACACTGCCTTCTTCAGTCAACCTCATACGGCTCATCTTCATCACCTACACTCATATATGGATTGTGTAAATTAGCAAAGTTTGTAAATAAAGCCAGTGACAGCTCATCCTCATTATCAGCCCTAATGCAGGCCAGGTTCACCGTAAGAAAACCAACATAAATCAATAAATGTCTTCATCTATCACACACGGATAACATTGATCGACACGATCAGTTTGTGGAGGTGTGGGCTGATCGGTCTGATGGCTGTAAACTTAAGTACTGTGGTGATTCTCGTGTGTTATGCTGTGTAATGGATGCACTGGCACTGCTAGAACACTACGAAAATGGAAGGATCTGGAGGAAACGAGTCTTCAAGAACCATGATTGGTTGTTGTCACGATTCACTGCAACGTGCCACTGATCAGAGGGCTTATTTATATTCATGTCGTGCTTTACATTGACCATTTATGGCTGAATTTGGGCACAGGGCGGGGTAGTCTACGCTCTATAAAGGAAAATTGATTGCAGGTGTGCATATGCAATTCAAGTCAATTTTATTTATATAGCACCAAATCGCAACAAAGGTTATTTCATGGCACTTTACATGTAGAGCAGGTCATTCTCTTGACAGGCAGTTTAATGGATCTGATTATTTTTTGTCGTAAACCATTTTCTTCATTTGTGCGCACGCACGCGTTTAATCTGAATCCTGCGCACTGTTTAATAAATGATAGCCCTGATCATTTAACACCAGGATGCCCACCTTCCTCACTTCATCTTCCTCCTTTCTTTTCCTTAACTGCCGACTCCCTGCACCCTTGACTCCTGTTGTTGTCCCTCCCTTCCTGTTCCGGTAAGCGTAGTACCTCATTTCCGGTTTGCAACGCATCTGTGTTGTTGTCGCCGCTGTACTGTTGGTAGCCTTTTTACATTCCGACAGCTTAAATCTGCCTTTTACTCTCTAACGTCTCTCTTCGTTACCACAGTAAAGTTAAAACGTACACTGGCCCCGTCAAGCAGTCCTCGCTTTTCTTCTATTAGCGACTTTCATTCTAATTCTCCCGGTTAGCTACTTAGCTTAGCATTTGGCGATGGCTTCTCCCTCTCCCTCTCCTGCTCAGTGTTTCACATGTTTAGTTCTTCCTCTTCCTCCTTTAGAGATAATAATACATGTAACAAATGTAGTTCATTTGCCGCGTTGGCGGCGAGGCTCAGTGATTTCGAAGCGCGGCTCCGCAGTCGTTAGCTCCGGTAGTTAGCGAACCCCCAGTAGCCGGTGCGGACCGACCTAGCTTAGCTTCTATTCCCCCGGCAGCTCCCGTGCAGCCTGGATCCCAGGGTGGGTGGGTGACTGTCCGAAGGAAGCGTAGCCCTAAGCAGACGCCCACGGTTCATCACCAACAAATTCACGTTTCCACTATGTTTTCCCCGCTCAGTGACACACCCGCTGAGAAACCGACTCTGATTATTATCAGCTCTATAATGAGAAACGTGAGGTTACAGACGCCAGCAACCACAGTTAAATGTATTCCAGGGGCCACGCGACAGGAGTCCCATTTAAAACTGCTGACTAAGGGTAAGAGTAAATATGGTAAAATAATTATTCACGTCGGCAGTAATGACTCCCGATTACGCCAATCGGAGGTCACCAAAATTATGTGTGGAGTTTTATTATTTGTGGAGTCGGTGTGTAATTATGCGAAAACTGACCAGCGATGACATGTATAGTCACATGTCATCATTCCACCGCTGGATGTCGAGGTGGTGTCCATCAAATGACGTGGGCTTTATAGATAATTGGAGGACTTTTTGGGGAAAACCTGGTCTTCTTCTCATGTCTTCTCCAACCTCATGTCTTCTTAAACCATCAGCCTGTCTCTTAGACCCCATCCCAACTAGGCTGCTTAAGGAAGTCTTACCCTTAATTAACACCTCTTTACTACATATGATCAGTGTGTTTTTACTAACTAACAGACTACGTACCTTCGTCCCAGTTGCTGTTCATCTCTGTTTCTCTCTCTGTGTCTCTCCCCTCCCTCCCTCCCACTTTCTCTCCCAACCCAACTGGTCAAGGCAGATGTCCGCCCTCCTAGTCCAGGTTCTGTTCCCTCCTAGTCCAGGTTCTGTTGGAGGTTTCTTCCCTTTTAAAGGGGAGTTTTTTCTTGCTCATGGTGAATGTTTGGTCGGTCTCTACATATTCTAGAGTTTGATCTTGATCTGCTCTACCTGTAAAGTGCCATGAGATAACTTTTGTTGTGATTTGGCACTATATAAATAAAATAAAATGGAATTGAATTAACTAGTCAGCGGTGGTCAAGATGGTCAAGATGTCCTCACCTCATCCTGGCGGATCCAGAAATGGCTTTCCGTCAGTCCTCGCCTTCTCTCTTCGACCTTTGATCATCCTTTCTTCCCCCTCTCTCCTTTGTTTTTATTCCTTTCTCTTTTTACCATCTCTGTCATATATGTTACTGTTGACATTTTGTTCCTCTGTAATTCCTTACATTTCTTTTTGCTTTAGATCCCCACTCTCCTCCCCTTTAGGTTCCCTCATCTTCCTGCTCTTCCTCTCAATCCCTTGCTTTTCTTCCTGCTCACAATCTTTACTTTTTGTCTGGTTTTCTGCTCCTCTCTTTCTTTTCGATCTACCCTGCCTTCTTTAGTGCCTCTCACCTCTTTATTGTCCTCACCCTGCTCTGCATCTTAGTGTTTCTCATGTCTCTTCTTTTTACTTTCTCTCTTTTTCCTCCACTCTCCTTTCTCAATTACTCTACCACGTCTCCTTACTCCCTCCTCCCTCTGGTCTTTCCACCCAGGAGCAGCAGCATTGACGGGAGCAGTGACTCACACCGTGTCCACGGCAGTTATCTGCTTTGAGCTGACCGGTCAAATCTCCCACATTCTGCCCATGATGGTGGCAGTAATTCTGGCCAATATGGTGGCCCAGGGCCTGCAGCCTTCTCTGTATGACTCTATCATCCAGGTCAAGAAGCTTCCATACCTGCCAGAGCTCGGATTCGGGCACATGAGGTTTGTGCACAACTGCCTGTGGGGGGATAACAAGATTGTCCTCCGGAGCGAGCAAACGGTCCTCTCTGGTTGGGTTTGCTGCTGGTGATGCCTGCGTTGTTGGTACACTCGCATAGCCTCATTACTTGCACGAAAGCAACAAACAAACTAACCTTGACAAGTTGAACATGTAAAAACCATGAATATATGTTTATTTCATGGAAATCCATTGTGGTTAAATCAGAGAAGCTCAGCCAGTGATTGTTGAATTGTTTTACGCTTCCTTATTCTGCTCCAATTACATTGTGGGTGGGAAAAAATGGAAAAGTAAGAATTTAATTGGAAGATAAGCACATAAATCCTATTATTAGTTTATACTACATTTATAATTATCAAATATCATCTGATGTAAACCTGTACAATTTGGTTGCAAAATTGTTTTAGTATTTTTTGACACAGATATTGAGAATTAAAGAATCCTGCCATGTTGGAGCAATTGACTGCCGTAAGGCAACTAATTATTCAGCATTCATCTGGCATCATAAGAAGCGGTGCTTCACGTGGTTTAAAGTTCTGTCCCGAGTATTGGTTGAAGTTGAAGTTGAATCTCGCAGTTTGTCCTATATGTTGATATTAGAGACCTTGTTGTCCAGGGTGTGTTTGTTTCAGAACAGGATTTACACAGGGGTAAAATAAGAATGTGACATTAGTTTCAGTCTCCTGATGGACACGGCCGTGTTTTTCTAACAGCCAGTACAACATCTTTGTGGAGGACATCATGGTGAGGAAGGTGAAGTTTATCTCCTCTCAGTCCACCTACAGAGAAGTCAAGTATCTGCTGGACTCCTCATCACTGAAATCCATCCCATTGGTTGACTCAAAAGGTCCAAAAGTCTTACCTTTTTCTGATTTTCGCCCATCATATCTAGTCCGTTCTCAGTCTGTAAGAATTTGTGGCATTTTCCATACTGCTTTCAGATTCTATGATCTTACTGGGCAGCATTGACAGGGTGGAACTGCTGGCTCTCTGTGATTGGTGGCTGTCCCCAGAGAGGCGGATTCTGATGGAGGTAAGGACAGCCATTGTTTTATTGAAATCATTGGTTGTGGTCCCAAACGGCAGTGCACCAACCACAGTCAATTAAGTACTGTCAGATAATTTAGGATCAAAATCTGTCATTTTGACTGCTGCTATAGTCCAAATAGATATCAATATATATTAATTACAATATCAAACAGTGTCTGAAAGGGCAAGGATGGTTCATGATCCTGTCCAAAGCGACAAGGAAAAACCTTTTAATGGTAAATTGTGGCTCACTAGAATATAACACAGAAATCTGTAACAATGCAAGAACTGAGCCCTGATCCAGTTTGATGACAGCCCACAAAGATGGATACATTTTTGCCTGCATGATCTTTGATCTGCTCGTCATCGTGTTAAAATAGAGCTGCTCTGAGGGGTCGAGGAATGGTTGGAGACGTTATCGCTGGATCTTGGAGTTCCTCATCATATCATTCGTTACAAATTTATGGAATTACTTATCCGAACGTTCTTTTTTGATGAAGCGCTATTTTTTTTTCCATGTGGATTCAGGGCCAAAGCCTACAGGACCAGAATCCACTCCGCAAAAACAGCTGTGAGTCCTTTGCTTTTGTAGATGAAGAAGGAGACAAGGATGGCGAGAAGGTGGGTTTCTGATTTATCTCGTTAACACTGAGTGTAATCCTGGTTTTTGACATGATGTGTGTAGATGAGAAGTTTTGTTGTTCTGTTAAACATTTTTGGAAGTAGTTCATTTTTGATAGTGCATAACGTTCAATTTTTATGTTGCCATCCTGTTCAGGGCAGCCCGCTACAGGAGGAGAGGAACGGCCCCCTGCCATCTCCAAAGTCTCAGGACTCTTCACCCAACCATAGTGCTCCTGTTCCTGGTGAGCTGGAAGCATCTAAAATGTACTTTGTCAGTCAGGCACAGTGGATATTATTTTTGTCAACCAAGGTCACGGGATACCGTTTAGTTCTTTGTAAAGATAAGCCGCCGCTGAGTATCATAATATCTAATATAACAAATAATACGTGCAATGCTGTTAACAGGAAACTAGGTTAGGTCCACGTCAATGAGGCATTGAGGTAAATTACACGTTGAAAATATTAGCTCTCTCTCTCTCTCTCTCTCTCTCTCTCTCACACAGGCAAAAGTCCGCTGCAGTCAGTAAGGAAAACACTGAGAAATCTCTTCTCCTCAAAGGACCGACAAGCAGTGGGGCAGTCACAGGTGTGTTTTTGTGTGTATGAGTTGTTGTTTTTGTTTTTCAAAGTGACAATTCAGACATTCCTGCATCAAAAATGATACATTACAATAACCAACGATAAAGCGGTGTCAGTTGTGCAGCAGCGTTGCGTCGATAACATTGACCAATAGGCGTATGATCTACGTGTGTTGTGTTGAGATGGTTGAAAATTTATAATACTTGTGTTGTCCAAATATTTTTATTGTACAAACCAGTTTTCAGAATAAAGTCCAATAAAGCCTCTAACCAATGAGCAGTGAGGACACGTAGAAGTACATCAGTTACGTGGCTGATTTTATGGACCTCCTCTTTTATTCAGCGGCTGCTGTTCCTCCCACCATAAGCTGCGCTCTGGTTAGACACAACATGGATGTGGGACAGTGGTAACAACTTACCTCAACCCAGGCTAAGAGACACAATATTTACTTCCTCTACATACTTCTAGCTTATTTTAATTTTGTACCAAAGTTACTGCAACTTGATAAACTTGATGATGACTGGAGCCACAGGATTGTAGGCAGAGAGTGAATAAAGCAATGGCGAATACGTTCCACGCCTCCAGCTTCACCAGTCTTTCAGTTTGTCTGTGTGCTTCAGGTGGATAAAATCCCTCCAGCTTCACTGCAAGCAGCACACAGTTTATATAAATAGCACTTAATTAACCATGAGATGAATGCAGGGGCCAGCTCTAATTCACAAATGTAGAATATGTATTTCCAGACTCTATCAAGAAAATCCATTCTAGAGCTGTTTTTTTTTTTCTTTGTTGACGTTATTGTCTGTTTTGGGGTGGCTCTCTTCCCCGAGTGCATTCAGTAACCAAGATGTTTTTCTCAGTGCATTGAAATGCAAACAGCCCACATCATGTCTTCACACAGGCAAGGCTTAAGTATAAAGAGTTATTGAATATGGATTTTGCATCGTGGGATCTGTCCCCTACTCAGGCCGATACCTTTATCTGATTGACAGACACACGAACAACCAAGTGCTCCAGCACCCTTACCTCCCTGGCGGTGAGCCTCGCTCGTAGCAGAGCCTCTTACATGTTCTGAGTTTATCTGCAGGCTATGAAAACCACACAGGAAATAACACACTTGTAGAATTTGAATTCCTCCTTGTCTATAATCATTCTGTTGGTCGATCATGTTTTTGCACTCCTATTTCTGGAATTCGAATCGGAGGATTGTTGTTCCAGCACTAAACCTAAAGTCTTCAGCCCTTAATATCACATAGAAACATGAGGGAGAATACCAAAAACCAATCGAGCCAAATTCGGCATCGCTATTCCATACACTGCTGATGGCAGGTAATCAAACGACCACATAGCCATCCATCCATTTTCCACCTCTGATCCTGGTCCAGGTTGTGGAGATAACTTTCTGAGCACAGTAGTCCATCATGGTCTCTATTTTTTCCTGGGAATCCCAAAATCATCCAAAGCCAGATACATAACATGTATTGTGGGTCTGTGCCGCGGCCTCCTCCCAGTTGGATGTCTGGAACACCTCCTCCTTCTTAAGGAGGTGAACAGGAGACATGCTAATTAGAGTGAAAGAGCACCAGTTCTTCTCAGAGCTCCCCTGATATTTTAATTCCTCACCAATGCGTTTGAGGGCAAATCCCGACGCCCTCAGCTCAGCTCCCTCTTTATCACGACAAGATCAATACAGCATCTCCATTCTGGTAGAAGCCGCACCAAGTTCCCAAAGTCCTTCTGCTGGTACTCACACCGACCCTGAAGCGCTCAATCGGCCATTTTCTGACGGAGAACCACGGTCTCAGATTGGAAGGTGCCGATCCTGTCCGCTGTCACTTCAGTTTGACCAGCAAACTGATCTGTCCATGTTGAAGTCATAACCAACAAAACCACATTATCTGCAAAAAGCTGAATTGTGGTGTCTGGGTCACTAAATGGGACACACTCCAGCGCTTTTCAGCGAGTGTTGGAGGTGACCTTTAAAACTATACCTGTGTATGCAACTACTTTACCGTCCTGTAAATTCTTGGATTAGTGCAGTTATTGTGGTAACAGGAGCTCTAATGCACAGAGGACAGAGCAATAACTGTTGATTCAAGAGAGAAAAAGACTAAGCTGGAAATGTCAAGTCATTGGTGTGGTTTGGCTGTGAAAAGGTTCTTTGAACTGCTGTGCTCAATGAACAGTGTTAGTAATTAAGGACTCACCTTCATCTTCTTTTGGCCGATGAACGACACTAAAATATATAAATAATAAATTGTTGTTTTTATGTCACTGCTAACTTCAGATTTTCTACAGTCCTGAAAATCCTGGAAAAGTAATGGAATATGAAAACATGTTTTCCATCGCTGGAAAGGTTGCTGACATCATTCATGACATCATGGAACAGCTTTACATTGTAATTTCTAATTCAGTAACTAACAGACAAACAAACGACTGAAAATATAACGATCAATATCCCTCTCGGCTGTTGCAGTTGTTTTCTGTCCGACCTTGACTTTTGTTTAATCCATCACAGAGACAGGAATCCAAGATGAGATGTTGAGATAGATTAACTATTGTATTTCTCAAAATTATGTCTGATAGTGAGATCTTGATCTGAAAATATGTCTGTGACTGGGTGTTATAAATGATGTGATGTCACTCCTGTCTGTTTTTGTCTGCAGGAGCCCTCGCCTCCACTGCTCTCTGACACCATGACACCAGAGGAGGTACAGTGATGATGATAATTAATCTATTATTTCTTGTCAAGCAACGTTTGATTTATAGCACAATCTTAAAATCAGTCCAGGCCTCTAATCCCTCAACAGTGGTTCATAGTGGTTCAACACTGGCAACAATCTAGAAGCCCCGTCTTCGTCTTTGAGTTTTTAGCAGTGTCTAAACAATCATTTGTGCCCGCGTCCTCCTCTTTTTCTCTTTACACTGCCTGGCACTTTCCCAACTCGCACCATCCTGTACATTCTCCCTGACACAGCAGGCTGGAGGTTTGTACATCATCCATAGGGAGGGCAAAAGATGTCAGGCATCCTAAATCACAAGAGGGCAGATCGCTGACGCGCAAGGACACATGGGAAAGGTTTCAACGTGTTCTCCAGCTATACAAAGCTGTCCTCAGTGACAGCTAGCTTCCCTCTCTCCCACATCCACACGTTGAACAAACACGTTTTCTATAGCTGGCTGTAGTTACATTATTTACATTTTGTCCTGCTCCACATGCTCCTATCTACGTCTAGTACAAAATCTTCTGGCACACAAAAAGGCCTGCCGTTAAAAAAATCTGTGCCTGCTGCACATAAAGAGAAGCCGTCAATGGTCCTTCTCAAAGAACTTTGGGCAGCAAGGATGCTCAGTGATTTTGCTACATGTAAACGAGGACAGAGTCTGCTGGTGGAGGTGTGCATCCAGGAGCCTTTCAGCTCAGCATCAAGGGTAGTTTGAATCCATTTTTATGAACTTTTACTGGTTGGAGGCTTCACTCATGCCTCGTGGGGGAGGGTCCTCATGTTTATGACTCTGTTTCGCACGGAGCTTGGTCAAGCCCCCATGAGGAATGCAAGTTGAAAGGACCATAGCTGGACAAAATGGCTCCAGCTTTTTCTTGAAAGGCTTCAGTTAAGCAAAAATGAAAGTGGAAGCGTAAAATCATGTAGATAGGACTTTTGTATTTCAAAATAGGCTAATCCCTGAAGTCTGAATTCACAGTGAGTTTTTTTCTTTTCCTTTTTTTTTTGTTTTTTTAACTTATGGCTAGAGTTTTATTTTGAAAGTCAAACAGTCCTTGTTCTGTTTAATGCAGAGGGATTTCTGCAGGTTGAGTCCAGGTGCCTGGCGGCAGTGCGAGAGCCTCGAGGGTTCAAACGAACATTATTTCCCCCCTCTGCTTGATGTGCGTTTTAAGTCAAAGAGACTTGTTTCTGTCATGAAGTAATGGCTGCATCCACTTCTCTGACCTTTCTCATTTGATGCTACAGATCAAAGCGTGGGAAGAGGCTGAGACGGATAAGCCAATGGAAATTGATGAGATACGAGTTGACCCCTCCCCTTTCCAGCTGGTAGAGAGGACATCATTACACA
Source organism: Brotula barbata (assembly GCA_900303265.1). Classification (NCBI taxonomy): domain Eukaryota; kingdom Metazoa; phylum Chordata; class Actinopteri; order Ophidiiformes; family Ophidiidae; genus Brotula; species Brotula barbata. Next base: position 3,386 of record OMNV01011148.1, on the reverse strand, counting down.
AGGTATACTGATTGAGAAGCTAAACGGGCATGACAGAGTAGGAAAAACATTTTGTCCTTCGGTCTGTGTTTGATGATACATGGTCGGGCAGGGCAATATGGCCAAAAAATAAATCTTTGATTTTTTTCACACCAAACTCGATTTTCGATATTTAACCTATTTTTTTTTCCCTTTTAAAAAACAAACTACAAATGACAAAGAAATTATTCACATTATTATTATTATTTTAGCTTTATTTTAGTAGTAAAAATGAACAAAAGCAAACTAAATTTCCCTTCTGTTAACAAAGTAAACAGAATTTCCCTTTTGGAGTTTAAGTCCAAGCTGCAAACCTTAAAAGTGCACTGTGTTCATGGGAGTGGGCGTTATTAACATTTACGCTGAAGGCTGCAGTAATTTGACAAAACATTTCTACATTGATTCTTCTATCATCATAAATATAAAAACAGGATCATTTTGAGGCTCCTGTGGCCCTGGGGTCCACTGTTTTCAGCCCGTGGACGAACCCCGGGTTTTCCTCTGTATATATGGGCCGCGTATCTTTAGCGATATGCAGCGGGACTCCATCAGTAACAGTTTTCCACCGGAGTCGCTTTGTTGTGATGATGATGATGATGATGTGAAAATGATTTGTCTTCGGCTTATGTCGGCCGCTTTTTAGAGGGTGTTTGTGGGCTGATGCGGTCTTGTGCATCGTGGAGTGAGGCATAATTCTCCCAGTCGGCTGCGTGCCTCTGTTTGAGATGTTGAACTAAATTGGTCGTGCTGCTACCTTTAAACAAACTTTGCAGCGGACTGTGGTTTGTTCGAGATCTGACCCCACAAAACCGAACTAGTTCCTAACGGCTGACTAGACTGAGACTTCTTTGGGAGCGTACTTAACGCTCGCGACCGTGTTGCGCGTGTGTCCCTGTGGCGTCTCTCTGTCTCTAAGTGCGGGTGACGGTCGCGGTCCATCATGAACTACGGAAGCCCAAATACAGCTGTGGAGGAATTTAGAAAGAAAATCTGCATTCTCATTTTAAAAATCGTCCAAAATCACAAATTCGAATTAGTCGATAAAATTGATTTATCGGCCGGCCCTTATACGGGGCATATATAACGTTTAAGTGCCACGAGATAACCTTTGTTGTGATTTGGCGCTAAATAAATACAATTGAATTGAATTGAATTGAATTGAAGTTTACTGGTCCTGCTAGAATTCACTTTAATTACTACTTTGGCTCTCTTTGTCCCTAAGTGACACTTGAAAATCTATTTGAGTGCTGGCTTTAGGTGGTGGGTGCTTTAGGTCAGCATTCAGGTGGGCTCTCACTGGCAACCATTGTGTAAACACACAAAGGTGCCTGAAACTTTCTAAAACACGAATTGGGATTGTAAAAACAAATCTCACTGGAGAATGTGCGTATCGCTAAGGAAACTTTGACCCATTTGTCGCCACGTTTTGGTGGTCAGGTGAATCGGTGGCCACAACAGAGAGACCAATCATACATACGCACACACAGTGTTACTGTGTGTGTGTTTTTTTTAAATTACGCCCCTCTTTAGTCAATGATTAAGAAAACATTATGATTAAAATTGCTCATTTCCATGGCTCAAATCATTTGAATTCAATCAGGTTATTATTTTGATTTATGCATGTATAGGCTGATATTGATGTTTACAAAGGTGCTGTAAAATAACTGGAAGATTTAAGTTTGATGTAAAAAAAATTTAAACAAATCAGTTTTATTTCCTTTTTAAATGTAACCGTCATACAATATCTTTCTTCATGCACTCTTCATCCGTGTTACTAAACCCAGAGGAGAAGCACCTCAGACATGAAAAATTTCTTGCTATATCAACATATAGGCAGCATCGTTTCTTGATAGTTAACACTGTTGCCTCACAACAAGACGGTCTGACACGTGTCCTTTCTGAGTGGAGTTTGCGTGTTCTGCCTGTGTCTGTGTGAGTTTCCTCTGAGTACTTTGATTTCCTCCCACCTCCAAAGACATGCAGCTTTAAGTAATTGGAGTATCTCAGTTGCCATAGGTGTGAATGGCAATGTAATGGAGTTGTCTGTCTCTGTGTGCCCACCGAATGTTGGGATAGACTCCAGCCCCACCAAGACTCTAACATGGACACATGAGCTACAGATAATGGAAGGATGGATATTAAAGTTTGGGTGTTCGTGCAAATATTGACGTCGTATGTGCATATTCACCTCGTCTCGTAATATTTAAGATAGTGAGAAGGAAAATCGGGATCAAGGCCTAATTTGAACGGATTTTTCCCTGGGTTATGGCCAGATTGATGAGATTAAGTTAATAACGTTAATAAAGTAATCCTGCTTACAAACAAACCAAGACAGGTGAAAACAGGAAATCCGTAGCTTCTTATAAAACCCTCTGTGTTTGAGCTCCCTAAAATCTAGTAAACGTGCTTCCACTTTTGTACACACATCCTTTTTTCACTACTATTTTCATGTTTTTTTGTTTGCAGCTGTGTGCCTGAAAAATCTAAATGTAATGAGGGATTTGCCTGTTCACTGAGATGGCGAAGGTGTTATGTTTACCTGTGGCTTTCTGTTGTGGGTGGACTTTCTCTCTCTCATCCATGCTGTTCTGCTCATTCACACGTGAAGGAGGTTTTATGATTGAGATCGGATGATGCATACAAAGTGTGACCTTAACACAGCTGCCTGGAATATTTTATGTATGAAAAGACACTCCAAAGTTTGTTTTTGTCTGTTCACGTGGAGCCTGGAGCTGGTTCATCTTTTGTCAGCAGATCTCTGTGACTCTGAGTCTAGACGGAGCTGAGTGAGGAGCACACAGTCTGCAAACTGTCTCAGTTCACACACAGATGAAAAAAGGACGTACCATCTGAAGCTGTCCTCGTTAGTAATGAAAGGACGTTAGGACAGGAACCGAGGAAAGTCATTTTTACATACGTGAAACACTTTCACCCCCGCAGCATCATTTGATGACTGATGATAGAAACACAGCTGGAATTGGAGCGTCGTTGAAGACCAGCTTGAATTCCTGGTCTTTTGGACACAGCAGGAACTACATGATTCCTTCAGCCAGAAACTTGCTCACAGTCCCGCTGCACTTCAATTATCATAGTCACGAGATTTGCACAAGTTTCCCTGGCTGGTAAAAGTTTTGGAAAAAATAATGAAATTTCCCAATCATTTTTGGAAAGTCATGGAAATTTTTATTTTTGATCATATTGATCACAATGTTGAACCTGAGAACTGGAAACGATGAAAACGTTTTTTTTTTTCTGTTCTCTTATCATCTTAAGGAACCAGGCAGCGATGCTTGCTAAGAGACCAAAAAATGGAGCTAACAACATAGCACAGTGCTAGATGTGATAAAATCAATAAAAAAATCATTGAT
>OMNV01011145.1:0-21791 GCA_900303265.1 Brotula barbata | reverse complement strand
GTCTACCTGCCTGTCTGCTTGTCTTTCTGTCTGTCTTTCTGCCTGTCGGTCTATCTGTCTGTCTTTCTGCCTACCTGTCTTTCTGTCTGTCTGTCTGCCTGTCTGCTTGTCTGCCTTTCTGCCTGTCTGTCTATCTGTCTGTCTGTCTTTCTGCCTGTCTTTCTGTCTGCCTTTCTGCCTGTCTATCTGTCTGTCTGTCTTTCTGCCTGTCTTTCTGTCTGCCTTTCTGCCTGTCTGTCTGTCTGCCTGTCTTTCTGTCTGCTTGTCTGTCTTTCTGACTGCCTGTCTGTCTATCTGTCTGTCTTTCTGCCTACCTGTCTTTCTGTCTGCCTGTCTGCTTGTCTGCTTGTTTGTCTTTCTGTCTTTCTGTCTGTCTGCCTGTCTGCTTGTCTGTCTGCCTTTCTGCCTGTCTGTCTATCTTTCTGTCTGTCTTTCTGCCTGTCTTTCTGTCTGCCTTTCTGCCTGTCTGTCTGTCTGTCTGTCTGTCTATCTGTCTCTCTGTCTTTCTGCCTGCCTGTCTTTCTGTCTGTCTGTCGACCGTCCATTTCACAGAATACCTGTGATGGACGTAGTTACATTAGACTAAACATGTGTGAGTACTTCAAACAAATCTTGCCCAACAACCCTTGTCAAACTGTTACACAACCTTTGTGCTTTTTTGAACACGGAAAAATTGCATAGGAAAATCCCCTGAACACCCGAGTAATCGACACCTGTCGTTTCCAGATTTGAGCCAAAACACGTTTTGAATATTAAAGTCCTCGTCTGAGGTTTTCTCTCTTTGAATGCCTCCTTTATGCATTTGCATGTCACTTTTGTCCAAAGTAACTTACTGAGAAACAACACAAGCAGTTCACTAAATCGAAGTCAAACCTGAACACTGGCCAATCCACACCACAGTTCAAACCAGGGAGAGCTTCTGTCCTCCTCTCTGTTCAGTGGGTGAAGTTCTCCCCACTGTCCACTCCACGCGTATTACTAGAAAAACTTTCTCTTTTCCTGATGTTAAGGTAACTGACATAATGCAAAAGACCTCCTATATCTTACACCCCGCGCAAAGTATCATATGCACTTGTATCTGTCTGTGTGCCCGCGGGCGTGTTGTCTAAAAGTGAGGAGTGGTCAGGCAAATTGTTGGCGCGCTGCTTTGGAAGGGCAGCAGGATGTGTTTGTGCTTTAAACCGACCCAGACCAGCAGTGTTAGGATGCGCCGCACATATGCAGGTTGGCAACGTGCATTCTGTTTTCCGTGTCTACTGACACCGTTGTATTGTTTACCGCACCGTGCAGGTGTTCTAGCGATGAAGACGGGGTAATGGTCCCCATTACCTTGTCCCGTGCCGGCTTCACCCCGGGGAGCTGCGGTTTGAAAAAGTTAAGGTATGAAATGAAAATAGCCTACGTGACACTTTTACCTTGCGCAGGAGCAAATCTGTTTCCTCTGGCAGAGAATCTCTCTGCTTTGTTATGTCATGTCGATTCAAGCACATACGGGAATGCAGGTGAGGCAGGTGCTATATAAATTAAATGATCTTACCTTAGGTGACCACTTTGTGACAGTGAAGACAAAGGTTATCAAGAGTGACTTCAGTCTCTACATATCGTTTGACTGCAGAGGATAATGACCTGGAAAGAGCATGACCCTTGGGTGGACCTGCAAAGCAAGTGTCAAACTTGAACTCTAGAACCCAGTTGTGTGCAGCAAATTGCAACTACTAGAAACTGTAGTGTAGCAATGCTAGCGGAGGAGAAATCAAACTCATTTAGGTAGCAATAACGCACCTTAACGCTGGCTGCCACCTGCCATTAAATGGAAAAAAGACAGAGAAAAAGAAGACACGGTAATTAGCTAGATATTACCACAGTGCATCGCTCTGCAAAACTATGCTGGAGGAGACACACGAAAGCAAGCCAATTAAGTCGCACCTGAAAAAAGTTAACGCGATGCGGTGGGAGGAATTTTTATTTCTTTTTTTCAGCTCTGTTGTATTTACCCTTTGGCACACTGTTAACGGCCTATTAATAAATGATATTGACAGTGATTTTTTTTTGTTTTTCTATCGTGATAATATTGTTATCAGGATTTTTTTTTTGTTAGACCATGAAAATCGTTTAGAGAAAACCAGATAATGTAACAGCCCTAATTCCTTATCTCCTCTCGGCTGAACATTGTAAAGGAGGCAGAAGAATGCCGAAGTCATTAGTTTCATTATTATTTGTCTATGCCTTGCAGGTTCAAGATACAATGCTACCTGAACATTGTAATGTATGGTAACCCAGCTTGAAAGAAGGCATTTGCTCTAAGGTATTAAATCACTGCCACAAAAACAGAGTTATATATTTTTCATGTGTCTGTTTAATTGTTCTTTGAAAAGTTAAAGTTTCGTTTTGGAAACGAGAGTCATGAAAAATTCAGATTCATGACTCCGAGAGACAAAGGACATGGAAAAAGTTCATTCACCGCACCTTCATTTGTCAGGTCTTTGTTCAACACAAATATGCACACTCGCACAAACACATGCACCTTCGTAAGCGCTTACGCTTGTCAAACATCAATGTCTTATCTCAACGTCAGAGTACTGAATAATCTTTTGTTCACGTGGTAACATGAGCCACACTGGAGGACATTCACTGCTTTAAGAAAACATTTTGGAGGATTGTTTCTCTTGTACTCATACCAGACATATCAAGTTTCAGATTCCCGTCACATTCTAAATACAGCTGTAAAGTGTAATTCAATAGAATAAAATCGCCATGCAATAACTTATTACGTATAATATACACTACATATGTGTGTTTGTAATACATAAAACAGGGATTACATGGTGGCAAGACATTACGCAGAGTGTGTTGATAATCAGTGCAGGAGTGCAAAACAATGGCTGCATGGTCTGGCTCAAGTCCAGACCGAACCCGTATACATGACCTTATCTGTACACCATCATCTGTCTGAGCAGATGAAGAACTTTTTACACACAAGATAACCACAAACCTGTTTGGGGAATCAAACTTGACAGCCAGCAAGGACCGATGCTGACTTATGAAACTCCACAATCACAACGTAAAACATCCAAAAATTCTTTATTTTCATGGAGGATTAAGATAAAATTACATTATGTAATAATTATTTGATAGGTGTCATCTGTCAATAGTCTCTAAATATGACTCTATGACACATTTTGTGAGGATGTCTTTGGTGTGTTATGGTTTAGTGTGTGCAGCATGATTGATTGGTAAGTTTTGAGCCCCCATTGGCGAGATCTTGCGTGTATATTGTGCTACGACACATTTTTTCATAAGTCTGTGTCATTGTCTTTCAGATGATTTTTATTTTGTTACATTTTCTTTTCTTTTCAAATAGCTTACATCAGTTCCCCCTTTTCACTCCACATCCTGTACACACAGAGTTTTGGCAATACAGTAAGTCTGTGCCACACAGATCCACAGAAATTAGACTCATGAAATATTCACAATTTATGACCTTAAGAGACGAGAGCTATGGAGGTTCATTCACCATGCCTTCATTTGACACGTCTTCGCTCAGAGTTATACCATCTTACTATCGGCACCAATATGCACCCCCCGCACACACATGCACCTGTGTAAATGGTTTCGTTTGTCAAACATCACTAAATGTCTTAACACAGCATCTGAGTAGTGAATCGTCTCTTGTTCACATCAACAGCGGTAACATGAGCCTCACTGAGCACATTCACCGCCTTATGACAACATTTTGGAGAATTGTTCTTATTGTACCCACACTGAGATATTGTACTTATTGTACTAGACATATCAAGTTTCAGATTCACAGGAAAGTGAAACATCCGACAAATTAATTAGATGTTTTATTACTTACCAATTATAAATCAGGAGACCTATAAAATCCAATAACTGCTGCTTCTGTTTCTCTCTATTTTCTCTAAAAATCTTCATTTGGAAAGAGACATATTCATTAAATGTTTTAAATCTTTGAAACTACTGTATTTTTATTATTATTATTATTATTATTGATGATAATACTAATACTAAAACTAATACTGGTGCTAATACTACTTCTACTACTATTATTATAATAATAATAATAATAATAATGATAATAATAATTTTATTTGCTATGACACAAATTATATGCACTGTGTGTGTCACGTAAAATAAAGTGAAATGAACAAAAAACATCTTCAGAACATTCATGTTAAATTAGAGAGAGAGAAAAAAATAAAATGAAAAATTAAAATACAAAATATGATGTAAAATAAAATAAGGTTAAAAGACAAACACAGAAAAGACAGATCAAGTAAAATCTTAATGGAGGCACAGTGGTGCATAGTGCAAGTGCTCTGAATAGACTCAAATAGAAAGATATGCTTTGAGTTTTGTGTTTAAGATGTTTAGCGAGCTGCCTTCCCTGATATCTATGGGTTGTGTGTTCCATAGCTTTGGAGTGCGATTCCGCTGTCGTTGGAAATAAACCAACAGTGGATGATCTCCGTGTTATTGAGGGCAGATAGTTAACAATGGAGTTAGCGATGTGGCTCATTCCCAGCCCATGAAGTGCTGTGTACGTAAGACGATGGCCCTTAAAGTCCTTTGTCTAAATGTTACAGGGAGCCGGTGCAGAGCAGCTAAGACTGGACTAATGAGCTCCCTTCTCTTGGTTCTGGTTAACAGCCGAGTTGCAGAGTTTTGGATGAGCTGAAGTCTCGGTCGTATTTTTCATGGGCCCAGTAAATACCTCTTCTCTCCATCCTCATCGAAGTGACAAACAGCGCTGTTCCAATCACTGATTAAATATCCTCGGAGTATAGCATTATATATTTCTATTCATACTCTATTTGCATTTTTTCACACTATGGATGCTGGAAATGTCCTTGCACGCAATCTGTACACAAAAAGACCAAAAAGACCTCCTTTTTATTTCACAATACTCTTGTCATTTGTTCATTATCTCTTCCATCTGATCTTTTTGTTTCTTCTCTGTTCGTGAGCGTCTCATTGTCCTGATGGTGTGTTTTCCCTTTGTATGGTTCCGGTCCCAGTTGTCATATCTCATTCCTTTCTTCTTTGTGTTCTTTGTTACAGACTGCCTGTGGGTGTGCTGACTTTGTTTAGTTTTGCTTTTGTACAAACAGCTAAATAGTATGGTGATGACCAGAGCTCAGGAAATGACTCAACTGTGAGTATTGGTTCTCACACTGGGGTGATCAGGTGACGCAGAATCTCATGGCAAATAAATGGAAGTAAATTGAACTAGATCGCACATTACAATTACAATTACAATTACAATTACAATTACGATTGCAATTTGCATTTACCAGACGCTTTTATCCAAAGCGACGTACGTATGAGAATTTCAACAGCACCAGCAGAGATTATTCAATAGAACAAGGTGCTTCCAGGCAGTGTAAAAGCATAGAGCGCACATATGCAGTGTTTTTGTTTTAAAAGAAAATACAATACAAAGACAATTCATTGTGTGAGAAGGTGTTTCCTAACGTCCTGGCTCTTTAGCCTTTTCTTAAAGATAGAGAGGGACTCTGCCGGGCGAATGGAGTTTAGTAACTGGCTCCACCACCACCTTGTACCACCAGGTGTCGCTCCTTGGCAGAGCGAATGGGCGCGACGGAGCACAGACCTGAATGAGAGAATTAATTTAATTTACAGGATCCTGGAATATGCCTTGTTTTGTATAAATACACAAAAAGAAAGAACAAATCCATTCCTCTTTGTTGTCAAATTTTTATCAAACGATCCAAAGATTCATTCCTTGGCAGACGTCTACCTTCACAAAGGCAAGTCTGATATGCACAAACACAACACAAATGCTTGCTCAACACACACACGCGATCATCACAGGCTTGTTTATTGAAACATGTGTGCTGAAAGTTTTACTGTACATTCCCTCTGTAGGGGTATATACGTACCGTACCGTACCTATACAATAATTAGAACCAAGGTCACTGGTGTGTTGTGTGCAGATGGCTGAATTCAAATGACTGCACTCAACATCTTTGAGTATAACTTTGCACACAAATCCTATTCATCACGCACAATTTGATTTTGCACACAAAAACAAAACACAAACATTTAATTAGAGTAGAATTTCTGTACAATTTGAGACAGACACATTCCACATTGTATTTTTATGGTGCTAGCATGGTGCTGCACAATTACCATGGAGGAAGAAATTTTGGGGTTCAGTGGTCTGAACAGATCCTGTTAGGGTGTATTACTGCATGTGCATTTGTGTGTTTTGTCTCAGTATAACAGGACTTTTTGAAAACGGGGGAACATGCGACTGAGAAATATACTGCATGAGCAAGTCTCGCCATCTAGTGTATGATCGAGTTTATAGCAGATTTGGTCTTCACTGCAGTCAAACCTGAACCAGTTTCCACCTCTAGTTGTACCTTAGGCCTCTTTAACTCCTGAAAATAAAACATCAGATATTAGAATTATATCAGTTTGTGTGATCAGCTCCCTACATGCAGCTTAGGTGAATTGGAGTATCTAACTTAGAATCCATTAGAGTCTGGAGTCCATTGTGACAGTAGCAGAGAGAAGGACCCTGGACATTGTTTATTTTGTTTAAATAGGCCGAATTGGAAAACTGTAGGTTATTGTTGTTGACAAAAAGGTTTTCAGCAGCCGTGCTGTGGCCAAAATGGGTACTACAACAACAAATGGACATCTGATGATAAAAATATAATTTTACTGCAAATGCGGTTATTTAACTGTTTATTACTTTTAGTGGAAACTGTTTTGGACCTGAGGATCTCATTCAAAAACAACTGTCAAATAAGTCTTCTTGGGGCAGGAAACTATTTTCAAATGAAAAAAAAGATTTATTTTGAATTGATATATGCCAAAATACACCCACATTTACATCACCTATTGCACAAGTGCATCTGTACATCTGTGACTGTGAATAGCTTTGTCATCCATGTCCAGTAATATTATCCAATTATGAGTATACAACAAATAATGCAATAATATCTGTATTTGCTATGCAAGATAAGCTACATACAACATCTGACGAGGTAAAACCAGCTGAACCCATGAAGTCAAAAACAAACAAATGACTTAATATGATAAAAAAATAAAAATAAAATCAGGGTAAGTTTTTTTTAAAGTACACATTATTACATAGTACAAAAGACTGAAAAAAACAACAATATCACATAGGCACAAACCATATTTACAGTATTTATTACAGTATATTTTAGCCCCAGGACTACTACATAAAAGTATAAAATCAGGTTATTCTTCTTGCTAAATACATTATATACACAATGATTTTGTTTCACACTTTTTGTATAAACTCATGAATTTCGTTTAATGTGAGTCAAAATCTGGAGGAGTGTCTTGAAAGAACAAACTTCAGGGCTGCTGAAGAAGAGGCTGAGCAGATTCTGTATGGGATCTTAGCAAGAGGTCATACTTTAACCTCTGAAATCACATGAATCAATCACAGCTTGTTGCGTTTTTTGTTGTTTTTTTTACTCAAAAGTAGAAATAACCAATAAAATGGCCATCAAATATTTCTTTTGACATGTTCAGAAAGAAAAAAAACATCTAGAAGAGATGGGGAAATGTAAAAGGACTTATATTTGTTTCCATCTAAATAAACATACTGCAAATTTCATGTTGAATTTCTTGCGTCACAATCTCTTTTTCAACGGGACATATAATCAACGGGCCCGTGTTCTTGCCGTTGTCATGGACACAGGGGTTAAAGTATGGATAGATGGACTCTGTGAAATCACACCCCTCGTAACTGTAAATGTGAATCTTTGCTTCCACGTCATAGAAGGAGACCACCCCTTCCTCGTAGTCCAGGAATATGCCCACTTTCTGGGGGGGTTCACGGAGCTTTACGGGGACACATGGGCTGGTGCAGGCACTCAGGTTGCCGCCTTTTCTTCGGCAGATGGCCCAGTAACCATAGTCAGGTGAAACCATTATGGCTCCCTTTCTGTTGATGGACTCCTTGGCCACGCCCAGGTCCCAGTCTGTTTTATCCCCAACCTGGAACACAGGATAAAGGAATTCAAACCTATGACAATTCAACAAGTTGTATTATTTCAATGTGCTGATCACTTTTATCATGATCCTTGCAGCTGGGAGATTATGTCCTAGTACCTCATTACTATTATTATGAAGCTTTTCATATTATTTTTATTATACAGAGTAGTAGTATTCATGTTTATGTTTTCTTATTTTATTTTGATTGTTTATGCACCTTTCATTTTGATTGGTTTATATTTGCAAACATTAGTCTAATTTTCAGCCATGATTAAACCTATGAACACTAATTTGTACCTTCAAATGTATTGAATTGTTTTACTGCGGCTTGCTCATTATTTTATCGCTCAAATATGGACATGACATAAGAGTATGAAAAGAGTCAGATAAATGCATTTTGACTGATTCATTATATCAAGTGGACAGATCTGAATGGCTCCTTTTATGTACATTTCCCACTCCTGTTCATTTGCATGACATTTCTTGGTATGTTTGGATGTCAAAGTATAATTTGTGGTTCTGAGTTTCTACCTGGACCACCCAGTAGTGTCTTCCATTGGTGAAGGCTTGCACTCCCAGAACAGACACACAGGAGTTGAACCTGCGGGGGTCGTCAGGGATTGAGGCCCTCCTCTGCTGGTAGTCAAGGCTCATCTGTGGATCAACAGCATTCTCTCATCATCACCACCATCACATCACAACAACAGCAGCATCTGATCATCTCAGGTGCATTTGCGTTCGTGATCGTCGTATTAAAGAATTGCCAGGTGGGTGTAACAGCACAATTTAAGCATTCACTCATTCACTCACTCATCAGGACAAGAGGGGATCAGATTGGGTTGGGTTTCGTTTAACCTTTGTGATCTAAGTGTAGATGGTTACAGAATGCCTAACATTACTGAGCAGGACTGAATCAGGGTCCACACAATTTGTTCGTGTGCACACTTGATGAATGAGACCCAATGATAATATACGGTACCTGCTTTTTGTCTCGGGACACCACCACCCAGGTCGCAGCAGTTTCAGGATCCATCGTCACATCCACTGCAGAGACAGGAGGAAGACAAGAGGAATAGAAGGGGTGAACAAGTGGGGTTCACCCAGAATCAAAATATTTGTGTTTGTAATTTAGTCACCAGTGGAACTACAACTAAATGTTTGACATGAGGTGTGCTGCGGTGCATTATCGTACCTGCATATTTATTTGCTTTGTTCACTTCTGCAAAATGGAAAAAGAAGTAGAAGAATTTTGGTTAGCTTTTTATTTGTAATGAGTAGGATTTTTATGACAAAGTAATTTATATAATACTGGACTCCACCGATAACAGCAGAATTGACTGACCTTCTCCAGACACCTTCTTTTCAAATTCTTGGCAGATGTCCACCAACCTAGAGACAGCTCTCCTCACCGTCGATATTCTAACGTCTGCGTTGATTGAGATAGCAGACCAGTCCTTACTGGGCAGAGGAGCACACAGCGAAGGGAACCTCTGAAACAGAAACGATTCATCAGGATATGTGCTACAAGATCTACGTCGATAAAGGTGCTGCATGCAAAATAGAAGACAATAAACAAACATAGTAAACAATCTGCACCACCAAGAATTGCAGAGAGAACGAAGACACAAATCTATGTGTGGTCCCAAGTACACGGTCCATACTGGAATGTGAACCATGTGAAGTCTGAGGGCTTGGAGGAAATTGATTAACCAGTTGCAGTTTTTGCCTAAACAGGTCCTGGTAGTTTGGACAGGAACACCAGACTGTGACGTGTTTGACCAGGGTATTACATTCACTTCTTTTCTTTTTTTTCCTTTCCTTTCATAAAGGCATTTATACATTTCCTTAAAGTAAGGTAATCTGGATCAGGTGGTGTTTGTGCTTTTAATCGACATAATTAAAGCCCGCCATTTTTGAACTGTCGCTCTTTCTCTTGCCTCTGCTTTTTGGGCCCAATTATTGTACTTGTGAAAAATAAGGTAGGTGTGAAAGCGCCATAAGATGCTGATGCTTTCCTCAAACCCCCAAACTTTGACGTGTTGAAACAGCGATTCATACCTGTACGAGGTGCAGGGAGTTGTTGGTCTGTGCCAGGTCGTGCAGCTCACAACTTCTCTTTTGCAGTTCATTAATTTCTTGCAGGAGGTCACTGATGAGCTCTTGGGCCCTCCTCTCAGTGGCATTCTGTCCATCCTGGAATTCCTGAATGAGCATGGCCTGGTTTTTCAGCATGGCACTAATGATCATGGAGTAGGTATTGATGCTGTTCGCTATGTTTTGCTCCGTGATTTTCTACGAATACACAAAAAGGTTGAGAACAGACATGAGTACAAATATTAATTATCTTATTTCCAGTGTGTCATGTCATCTTTTAAAAATGCTAAAACACAAACTTACTTTGCATGCGTCCAGGGAATGCTTGATCTCTTGGACTTTGATCTGTCTGACGTGGATCATCTCTTGAAATTCTGCATCTTTTGTCTTTAGCTGAGACTGTGATGGTTAAATGAGAGAATTATTCAGAATATGAGGGAATTAAAAGCTAAATTCAGTTGATGAATATATAAAATAGTCTTCCTCACCTTAGTCCTATTACAGTCAGTCTCTAAGTCGACTATTGCGTGGTGCTTGTGCTCTTTTTTTATGCACTGCACACACACGGGGGTGTTGTCCGTTTTGCAAAACATATCCAGCCACTTTTTGTGAATCCTGCAGTGGTTTTTTGTGGCCATGGCGACTGGATCCGATATACGGTGTTTCTTCAGGACATGGTTCTTCTGATGAGGTATATAGTGAATGGTGCAGTATGACTCCTGGCAAGTTAGGCATGACTTAACAGCTGCAAATTTATCTGTAAATTTGCTTCCACGGCACACGTCGCAGGGAACCTCACTGGGCGTCGGATGGGGACTCACTGGGGGCTCACTGGTCACGCGGGGCGCAACTGGTGTCTTGGAAGATCTTTTGAGTCCGTTGTGTTCATTGTATTTCAAAAAGGAAAACAAACAACAAGAACAACATTATTTAGATTTGTGATATATTTTTAAAATATCAAACAGATCAAAATCATAGACATAAAAACATTGAAAGACCTTTGACATTGCTCAACGATGTCTCTTAAGCATACGTTGATTCTGAGTTCTGGGCGGTATCTGAAGGGCTCCATGCAGATTGGGCACTCCACCTTCCTTTGCCAGAAACGTTTGATGCACGCCTTGCAGAAACTGTGTCCACATGGGATGGAGACAGGGCTGCTAAATGTGTCCAAACATATGGGGCACCGTAAATTGTCCTCAGAAATCACAAAGGCCATTGTTCTTCAAATCTTTAACTGGATGGCAGTGAGACTCCTACAAGACAACAAAAAAACAAGCTCACAATCAGATGCTGCAATTACATCACCAGGCTCAGGTAGCCAAAGTCTGTGTGTTTTTTGCCAATATTTGGCACATTTTGGACATGTTTTATGAATGAGAAAACTAACTGCACACTTTTATTTTAATTTTTTTTAATTTAAACTATGGTTAGAAAAAAACATTTTGGCTATGGACTGCGATCCTCTGTTTTCAGCACAATCAGTGTGACAACCAAATAATAATAGTCATAAGAATAAGTCATGAGAATAAAACCAAATAAATTCTGTTTTTTCTTGATTAAATTATTTACTCATCAGATGAGGAGTCATCTGATGATATGAAGATCTTGGTAATGTGGTAATTACATTTTTTTTTCGGCTGGGCATTTCTGCTTCATTGTGAAACATACAGTACAGCAGGGGTGGGCAACTATTTTTCCCAGCGGGCCACATTAGAAGCACAGAATGTTGTTGTGGGACAAACAAATTTTGTCACTACATAACTGTAAATTTAACACTAAATTAGATTACAGAAAAAAAACTGTGCTTTTACTGTTGTTCTTTAGCGTATAGTATATTAAAAATCTCTCTATATAGTATGTTAATACGAACATTCAATTATTTGGGAGTCTTTGAAAATATTACACAGGTAATCCAAAACTGACAACATCATGATGCTCTCCTGGATTAACCCCATCTTGTATTCCTGTTTCATCTTTGACAACATACATCAAGAAAAACAATCCAAACCGGTACATTAATCTCACGCGGGCCGGTAAGGGCCGGGCAAAGGGCCGGATGTGGCCCGCGGGCCGTACATTGCCCAGGTCTGCAGTACAGAGACAGATAGGAAGGTCGGGGGATGACAAGTAGCAAAGAGCATAGGCCAGAATCGAACCTACACCTGTTGCGGTATGAGCTAGGGGGTAAGGTGGTCACCTAGTAATTGAAGGGTTGCCGGTTTGATCACCAGCTCCTCCATGTGGAAGGTCCCTGAGCAGGACCCTAAACCCAAATTGCTCTGGACAAGCAAGTGGATCTTGCGTGGTTACCTCTGCTGTCGCTGTGTGAATGTGAGGCGAACATCAGAGAGCGCTTTGAGTGGTCCCAGACTGGAAAAATGCTATAGAAATGCATTGCATTTAACATTTAGAGCGCGGTGAGCTACTGGTGGGCACCCGGTTCATCTGTTTTTGCTACGGATTTTTTAAAAAATATGCAAAATTTTTTGCATCTTTCCTGATGGGAACGTGCAGAGGAATATTTGGCTTCTGGCAGCTCGGAGTCCCGTTTGGAGAAGTAACAAGTTGACAATCAGTAACAATCCTTGAATCTGACAGGTAATAGGAAGTATAATCTTTTAGTGGGACACAGGATGATCCATTCAGATGCCAAAATGTTTCGAAGGGTGAATTATTTTAAAATCACATCCTCTTGTCTTGTCATTCCATTTATAAGTTGCTGTGGTCTATTCTGTCTCGTATCATAATATAAGACCTATGCTAGCAGTTAAAAGGAATGGTCTGTGAGTGATTTTAATTGCTAAAATTGCGATTAGGATTTTCTTGAACACTATTAAGAGCAATTGACAGCATATGTGGATGTGGTAATACACACGAAGGATTCATGCAAACCTTACCTGTAGCTGTTATATGTTTGTTTGTTTGCATGTTTTCATATTCATCATCCACAAACCTCTCCCTTGACTAACAGCTCAAGCTGCAGAATTGCAGCATAAAGTAGAGGCAAGAAAGATTTTAAAACATATTTTGGGCCAGCTTCTCCTCCATACACTTACCCAAACTAAACCCCTTTAGACATTTTTGGACTAAATGGAATACTTTCCAAATCACAACAGGTAATACAAAGGCAAAAATCATAATAAAACTGTCACTGTGCTATTCTTGATATAAAATGACTGATAAATTACAATGTATGTGTTATTATGGTACTACAGTGTGTAAAGGATAAAAGGGATGTCTTACCTGTGTGGGTCGACGGACAGCTATAGATAAATGTGCAATAGACGTACCTCTCGCATTTGTATGTTGTTTTACTAAGAAACGATTCCTCAAGTACTTATGAGCACGAGCCTGAGTTCAACCCTCCCATTGTGCCACAACAGATCTTTAACTGGTATTTCTGGTCCACTCAGGTAGACCAGGTCTATTCAATTAGTTCACAATCTGGGCCAGATTGAAAAAAAAACACCTCGGATTAACAGGCTGGAGAGATTGATTTACAGCCATAAACTATCTTTGTTCAAATACCATGAAACAATAGAGCAGAAATAAGGCAATACTAATAATAAGATTAATAAGAAAAGAAGAAGAATAAGATAAGAATTTCTGGTCATTATGAAAGAAGAGGAACCACAACAATTAACAATGCAGTGGTACCAACTTCAAAATAAATTTGCTTTATTTTACATAAATATTTTTTTATTTTTTTATTTATCCACTTTGCATTCATTCACTTCAAATGAGAGAGAATACAAACAAGATTATTCGAGATGCTATATTTGCATGTCCAATGTTGACTTTCTAATCTACCTAACTGCTACATGTTATTCAGTGAGGTTAACGTGTTTGTGCTTTATTTTGGAGCCTGAATGTCATGTAATGCGTCAGTTGATTCAACACACAGGAAAAGAAAACATTTTTGTGTAAGTAAAATATTCATTATCTGCAGCCCTCACTCTTTCATATTTTCAGTCTTTAATACGTTCATAAACGGTGGGTTTATCTTTGTGTCTGTGTGATGATTTTATGAATGATTTCTCAAAAACCAGATGTAAGTTAAATATCCTAGAACACATGGATGGACGTAAATGGCAAACGCTTAAAAAAAAATGGAATGTTGTTGTTCCCTAGTGGCTCACTCGGTAGAGCGCGTGCTATATGCGGCAGCAACGCAGCTCTCTACTGTAGCTATCATAATACACCAGAAACGCCCAAAAGAAATCTTCAAAAAAGTGGAATGTGCTTCTGTTCGAACGGGCGTGGGATAGTGCCAGCTTCTTCTGCAGTATAATTTAATACATGCCACACATGGAGCTGTGACTTGTCAGACCAAACAGGAGTAAACAGAACTAAGACCACCGTGTAAACAACAACATCACTTCATTGTATTTTACCCTTATCGAATTTGACAACCTTAAAAATATTTATTTCATTGAAAAAAGCTCTGGCTAAGACCCAATTGCAGCAAAGGAAACCAGCCTACAGCACAACCAGACAGGCCTTAACCTGGAAACTACAGGGGAGAGGAAAACTAGGAAAACCCAGGAAGACCCAGGAAGAAATTTGTGGAGACACAACCCAAGGAATTAGCTACATCCTGGAAGGAAAATTCATGAATGAACTATACTCCCCAATGAGCAAAAGGATTCAAGTCTGGTGAGTCAAATAGCTGAATGAGAACTTTCAGGTCAAGCCAGCATTTATTGGAATTGCTCTAGAGCTCAGTATTGCGAAATGTTGCCGGTTGAGGTGCCATCTATAAACCTACGCAGGTCTTTGATGTGGCGGAGCTGTAGCCAGTTCAATGTGACATTGTCAGTTTCACTCCTGTTTTTAGTTCAAGAGCCTTGGGCATGGCCTGTCTATGTTTGTACTGGAACCAAAGAAAGAACATTCCTTCATTATTATATCATCATTATAATATTAATATTTGAAATATATGGAGTATTCACTATGATGTAACGTTTCATATTGCGACATACATCACTCACACTTCTAAATTTTCTTATTATATAATAATATTCAGCACAATATTGTAGAAAAATTGTAGTTAACTTGTTTAGTTTTTAAAAAATTTAATCACAAGTTACAAAATATCATGCAAGGGTTGTCTGGTTGATGTTTATACAACCCCAAAATGTTAAAAATGGACCTCAGAGTTAGGCTATTTCCTGGGTGTATACATGTATATGTTTATATGTACATAATTAAATCCTATATATTGTTTTATTTTATTTTACTCCTTTTATTCTAGTTTATTTTAATTATCTGTACATATGTTCTATGTGTCTGTGGCATGCACGGGGCTCCAGCTTTCATCTCATTTTGCAACGCTGTGTTGTAAAATGACCAAAGACCCTGTAACTTTGTATATGAATGTCAGTAAGAGCAATCAACATAGAAAAATAATGTTCAACAATTAGAAAAAATCAATGTTGCTAATCTGCATGGCGACATGGAGAAGTGACAGTTTTGTCATTTGGAATCCATCAGAGACCAGTCTGTGAGCCACGCACCAGATGGGTACCGGTGAGGGACGCCGTTGTTTCAGGTAGGCTGCCTCACCACTGTGACTCATCACAGATGCACCATCAAAGATCAAGCGTGTGTTTCTCCACCAGTTCATCCTTCAAAGATTTCACAGGAGGGAGACTTGGACACACTCAGACTGAGCTATGTGCTGTGTGTTTTTAAGTTGTCATGGATGTGTAGATGTGTAGTGTGCTGGGTGTGCAACATGAAACCTGCACTCTGTTTTTTCATTGCTGTACATTGTATTTAGCGGGGTGCATTCACCCCAAAATGAATTATTGTCCTCCCCGATTCTTTTTTTTCCAGCTCCTGGGAGGATGGGACATCCTTACACTCGCACCATGGTTGGAGTGATGCAGGGGTGCAAGGCATCAACCTCTGTCTCTGGACATCACCATACACACCAGGGACAGTACGCATCTAATTTATACCAAAAGAAGAGAGGAGAGAATGAGCCAAGTGAACAGCGACATACAATGTTCCATTACAGTCTCTTTTTTTATCTTTAAATCGGCCATTTGGCAGGGATGCCACGTTTCTAACTTTTTTGGTATGTGACGCAAAGGGTCAACCGGAAAAAAGCCTGAGTGCAACATCTGTAAGGGGGCATAGGGCCGCCTATCGGAGTCTGTTGATTCTTCCCCAGCTCCTGTATACTGGGACCACAATGTAGCTCAATTGCAATGGTGTATGGAAACCCACTGACTGTCTCTGGGTCCGAAGCAGAAAACCTGTTTTCCAGCTTTTCTGTGTAGTCCCTCTTTGCAGCCCTGATTTCCCGAGATTCCCTGTATGTTCCAGGTCTTTACGTCTTTACACTCCCAGTCAGTTCAGTCAAAGCAAGGCAGCAGGCGCACGGATCCATTGTTTCACAGCGATCGAAGCTTGGCAGGGAAGCAGGCAGTGGTCTGAGTGTCGTAAAGGTTTGCAGTGCAATTGTATAACGTTGGACATTTTATTTGCCGTCTTTGGCAGAGCGTGACTGAGGCTTGTTATATGAACTTCCCACAGGATAATAAGAAGGGAGCTGAGGTGGAGAGCACAAAGCTCCTGTCTGAAAGATAACAGGAGAATCAATCCAATTCAGGTTCAGAAATACCCACCAACTGATTAAATGAAGAATTGACAGTCGGTTGAAATAGTGATTCACAACGCAGCCATCCCAAAGAAAATAACGACTATGACGTGATCAGACGAGATGGTTTTAAATGTCACAGGGTACACCATGGACAGGTTGTCACTGTAACCTAGGGCGTGTTGATAAATCATGACAGAAAAACAGCTAAATAAATAACCAGCATCAAGCAGGTTGACAGCAAATCGTGCCAATATCAAAATAGCATTGACAGTCTGACATTTAGCTGAGGTGAAGTAAAGCTGAATGAACACATTGTTTTGAAGTACTATCGGTGTGCAGCAAGGGTGTGTGTTGGCAGGGTGGATCCCTACATAACACTGCTGTCTTTGTTGTGCACATGTTTGTATTCTGCCAACCATAGAAATACCTGAACCAACAACACCAGACCAAACTGAAGAGCTCTAAAGGGGTGCCACATGTTTTTGAGCACTGAAATAAGAAGCTCTGAAAATCTGAGATTTAAGTAATATTTCCACTGTTTCATTTTCACTCTAAACATGAGCCCTCCTCTCCAATATTTCAATTGTTATCATTTTCCCCTCTGCACACACGCGTTTCACTAATTTTGTCTCTGGGGTCCACCTCACACTTGTGAGTGATGGGGTCTCTCCCCCAAGCTGTATAGTGGCTTTGGCTTTAAGAAATCTGGCCTGGTGTGTGGCTTCTGGGATAATGTCCTAACCTGCAGCAGTATAACTCAGATGGCCCTTGTATGCTACGACTCCTTCCCACCATATCTCAGCTGGATACTACGACCTCACCCCTCCCCGTATCTGGATTGAACTTCTGGATTTCCTCAATCGGGACTCGAACTCTGTACTAAGGGTGCAACGGTAAACAAAAGTCACGGTTAGGTACACACTCATTTGGAACTCACGGATCGGTGCGTTTTCAGTACAACAAGGGAAAAAGAAATGCAACGCATAAAATAGCTTTTCGATTATAATGGAGTTTAAACGTGTACACAGAGTCAACTGTAAACATAGGATAGACATAGGAACACAAAGGATGGTTCTTTTATTCTAAATAAAAACCACACCTAGGCCTACATAGGTAATGTACAAAGCAGTGGCCAGCAAGTCCTTCTCTGCTGGCCTAAACACTATCAGAAGCACTGACCTACATTTACAACCTAAATTCTCATATTTGTTCCATGAAATTGTATTAATTTATTCCCAACAGTCTGTTCTCTTCATTTCGTAGCGTTTCTCTTGGCTGCACTGATTCCAGTACGTTTATGTGGATGTTAGATTTTTTGTCCAATCAGATTTCAGCCTCTATGTGTTGCCATGTCAATCTAATCTGCCCAGGGCCTTCAGAATCAGTACTGCTGGCCCATGGAACTTCAACTATATTAGCAATGGGACTGTTTCTTTAACCAATCAGATTTCTAATTCTCCTCTAAGGTCCAGCTAGCTGGCCCACAATGACGTCAGCACTTCTCCGTCCTCTGATTGGTCGGTCAAAGCAAAACTCTGACAGCCAAGTTCGACTAGCAAAACACGTCTGTAGTGATCTGCACACATGAATACATCTGAGTTAAAATTTTTTCAAGGCAGACTTTTCCAGAAAAGCTAGACATCGTGAGGAGAGAGAGAGGTCGGCCAACCCCGATAATTGCGACGTGATAGTGGTGGTATTAAGAGGTGGATTAAATCCGGTAAATCCCCACTGAAGGCCCAGGTACCAAATGCACGGTACTAAGTACGTAAATAAGTTGAGTAAAAGTGATGGTTCTTGAGTAAATAAAAGCATAATAATATAAATATCAGCTAAAGTGCAGCATGCAGAAAATACTGTAAACGTTTTCAGTTAATGTAATGTTTATTTTCCCTACATACCTATTGAATTCCTTTGTCATTAATTTATCGCTCATATGGTTGCTAATGCACACCTGGACATTCAAGGAGAAGGAACTCTCGTCGATTGGCCTCTCCCGCGGTTTCTTTCTTTGTGGATCAAAGCTATAAGCTGTCACAACCGGTTTAAACAACAACAACAATTATCCTATTTTAAAATAAGTACTTCTTGGCAGCTATACTGCGTGATAGTACCTGTGTCTTTTAGAAATAGGGTGGGGAGTCTTTATTGGCAACAAGCCACATTTCTCTCAGTGAAAGACTGTATTATGTTGTTTGCAATCTTAAAAATACACTAGACGCCAATAAGGTTGTGTCCTTCGTTTGTTGTATTGCCGTGGGAAAATTTGGTCGATTCATTTCACACTGTCGTTTTGCTTAACTTTGTTTTCCTGACTTCTATTTTGTATTTGTTTAACTTTTTTCCAATTACATTCTGTCTGCTTTGATCTTGTGCTTTTTAAGTAAAGTATGAACCTAAGTAGTATGTACAAACACGTGTGTTATTTAATGATGTACCAAAGGGTCATTACATGTGTAACGTGCTCTAAACGTAATTGATCTTTAATTTACGTGCAGGTTGTGTAATCCAACACGTGTCCCATTATCGGGATGTAATTGTCTGGCTCTTTGTTCAGTTTGGGACACTAGCAGGCTCTCAAAAAAAGAACAAGGCAAGCAACATCCCACTCAAAGCAGACACACGAGGGGTGACAAAAACGTCCAGTGGACAGCTGACAGCATCCAGGGGTGTGTGTGTGTGAAGGTCTGTATCTGTGTCTGTCACAGTCTGTGGGGGGGTGTCCTGAAGGTTTTTAACAGGTTCCTCTATGGAATATGAGATGAGAACAACCATTATTAGGTGTGGGCCCATCAGACCAAACACACCTGAATACCTGACTGGTCTTCTAATAAACATAATCACCCCTTTCTTTAACTAGTACCTAACAGATTAGCAGCCTGTTAATTTGTACTGCACCCTGTGATCTTCACAAATAAGACGGAACAATTCCACTTTTTTGTTGTTTGTTTTGTCATTGAATGTTATATTTACAATTTATATTTACAATATTCCCCACCGTGACCTGGCCCAGATAATTAATATAGATAATGCATGGAAGGATGGATCTGTCATCTACCTACAGGGCTCTTGATTTCATAAACCTGGATGGTTATTGTTCTCTTTATTACTTAGATATGTTTTCCAAAAGAATACATACAATATTACCCTTGTGTCTGACTGTTTTTTGTGTGCTGTTGTGTGAAGCCTGAGTCATTGATTGATTGGTCCTCTATCACCATGCAATCCCTCCCAAAGTGTATATCCACAACTATATGTACCAGACCGTAGTGCATAGCTCGGCCAATGTGGGAAAATATATTAAACTTGAGATAACACAATGAGTGCAGGAATGGTGAGGTAGAGAAACAGAAACTAAACAAACGGGTGGTTCTAAAATTGAATGTTCATCTGAAGATTGTTCAGTCACTCCATGATCCTGACTCACTTTCTTGTACTCTGTTTGCAAACAAAGTACATTTATATCATATCAAACTCTACTCGATTTGTTTGAATTATATAATTTAGGGTTACTAAGTAGTGTGGTAGGAAACCTGAAGACATCTGGCCCAATTCCAGGTCGAACAAGACCAAACAAAATTTTCTGTAAGGTAAGGTTAAGAAATTGTTTGAGAAGCTTAAGGTTTAATAGTGTAAATGTTGAATACAGTCTCTAGAGCAAAGAGTTGAAATTACTTACTGCTGAAATTTGTCACATTTTTGTTCCACAGAGTTCGTCAGTTTGCCTCTGAATCTCCCAGGTGAAAGGGTCAAAGAACAGTCAGTGCCTTTTGTACCACACCCTCCAACAACACAACAATGGTAATGGTAATGATAGTAATGGCAGTAACAGCAGTGTTAGATTACTTATACAGTACAGTAATTATACATAATATTTTTCGGGAGTTTTGCTGTGTACAGCGACGAAAGGCACTATAGGTAGAAATAAAATGTTAAAAGTTGAACTGCATCGTTGATCTTCTGTGTTACCGTACAGTGATAAACACTGAATAAATGCATATACGTGTTGCTCTCGCAGTGATCAATTGGGTTTGTGTATGGACTGAACGTAATTTGAACGACCTGCCATTCCCTTTATTGGCCAAGTGTGCCTGGACATGCAAAGTCATATCCTCAAAAAAACAACAGAGCGATTTGCACACGATTGGAGACCCTTTCACATAAACTAAAGAATTATTCACACGAATACTCTGATTATCTGCCATCCGCCCCGCTTCTATGATATATTTCAACTACAGTGGAATCCCAATATTCAGAAACAGAATACGAGCATCTCAGTCTGCAGACTGTGCATCCAGCTGTCAGCCCTGCAGTCTTTGTCACAGGAACCGGAACAGGAAGTAGTTTCTTGCCCGATTAGTCCATCCATTATGTGCCATAATGTCACAAACACACAGTCACACACTCTAACACCCAAAACCAATCCCACTGCCACAGACAGTTATGAGCTTTACATTTGTGCTGTACATCACTTCCAATGTGTGTACCTTGTTGTGCTACTGGCGTCAACAAAGGGAGTCCCTGCCACGTGTTTCACTGGGTCTGGAGAACTAGGCTCTACAGTGGGCATTTTCTCAGTGCAACACTTGTCTGCATTTGGAAACACCTCCTGCTCAATCAGGTATGCTTTTACTTTGAAATAAATGGTGTTCTTCTGTAATTGCGTAGGGCACTCAAGGTAAAAAGGCTCTGCCACTTTTAATAATTGCTCCTTACTGAAGGAACTTAATGGTGCCTCCCCAAGATTCTGAAAAAAATCAGCTGTAGAGACCATGAGAAACTCTGACAACCCCCCGCCCCCCCTTCAATGCCCCTGTTGCCCATGTCCGCTGTGGCTTCTGAAGTCAAAAATCAAATCTTTCAGAACAATTTATCTCTATGGGAGCACACCGCTGCGGTTGGGTCATATTCAGAGTATCAATTAATTTTGTCATAACAGTGCTACTAATAGAACATTCGTTCAAGAACAGAAAAACTAAAACACAAACAACAGATTAATACACTAATGGATCTTGTGTACATTTTTATCAATTATAAATCAGATTATTTATTTTAACTTGAC
>OMNV01011141.1:3252-17285 GCA_900303265.1 Brotula barbata | reverse complement strand
CCTGTATATTCTATATAAACTATTATTACTGTAATGTAGTATTCTTTTTGTTGGTTTTTCTTTAAGTAAAGTTTTTAACCATGTTATTGATGTTTTCGGCATCACAAAATCATAATTTCAGCAGGAAAAAAACAAAACTACTAACGTTATTGCATAGCCAATTTAAACCAAATTAAAACTTAATGGGTCCAACGTATCAGCCAGGGAAATTAGCAGGGAGCAAGAATGTTATTTTAGGACTGAAACAAAAAAAAACTTCTGGGAAATGGAATGCAACAATCTACGACTCAGCACGCCGTGGAGTTTGTTGCACGTTTTCACCGATGAAACACCAGCGTTTTCATCCACACGGGACAGGCTGTAGGTTATTCTGGGCGAGGTACGATACCAAACTATGGCAGCGCTGCCGTGGTTTGATACGGTACGAGGGATGTTTTATCATTTCTGAGCCTATCACAGAGGGCGAGGCAGGTCTTTATTACTAACAGTAACATAATCTCATCCTAGCTCAACACGTTTTCTACATTGTCCAAAAAAATCCTAATCCATCAGGCATTAAGGGTGGAAGTACTGCAGTAATTGCTATTGTTTTGTAAGACGAATAGATGCAAACAGCATCGGAGCAAACATGGCTAATACCTGCTCATTCACGCTAACACCACAAAGGTAACAACTTTTAAACAGATGTTATTGCTGTGAATTACAGACGAGAGTTTATGTATGACATCCAACGATGTCAAAAAACAGGTGGGTAATTTCGCCAGTCAGCACTTAAAAAGATGCAGTGTCGTGAGGATGAGGCTTCTCTTTTTAAGTGGAGGGCGCTCGGGCATTAAAGGAGAGAGGAGGCGTAGGGGTCAAAGATTAAAAGTACCACGGCCAGGTTAGGGTTTTGGGGTCAGAGAAATTTGATACTCTACCTGTATTCTGGTGTCCGTCTTCCACGGCCCCTCCTTCTAGGTAGTTTAGGAACGATAAGAGAGTAAGCACAGTAATGCACCCGAACCCACAGAACCTGAACACTGCAGCTCATCAATACAGCCGGCAGGCATTCAAAAACACCTACAGGCTGTCTAAAGGTTACACAGGTTACATACAGTCGCTGCTGGATGTTTATTAACTGGGAGCTATTTGATCAAATGGACACTGAAAAGACCAAAACAGATAAGGATGTTAGAATTTCCACACATAAGGCATCAAACTGACAGAGGCTCTTTTGATGGAATGTGGCTGAACAACCCTGGAATCGATATTAGCCGGTTAAAATAAATGAAATGAAAAGACCAGTTAGCCATGTAGGGTTCGGTTCGTACCTTTCTTTTCTTTCTTCTCTTCTTCCTCTACTCCGGCCCCCAGCAGGGTGAAGATGATCCCAGTCTGAGAGTTGACACCGATAGCGGTCACCACCATGCGCCCCGACCCCTCCATCACATGTGTCCCTGGGAAGAGGGGAGCCATGTTAGAAGTGAACGTCCTTTCGCTTTTTTTTTTTTTTTTGGGAAAACAGACAGTGTTGGGATGCAAAAAGTTTTCTTGTTTGGTTCTTATCCAGCCAAAAAAATTTAAAAAATTGGACAAAATGTATTCTTGGTACACATATCAACATGATGGTTGATTTTTTGGGGAAATATTATTTGTCACATTTTTATAGGTGCTCCATGTAATCATTTTATTTCTTACTTTAAGAGTTAATTTTAGAGAGATTTTGATTATTTTAGATACTCTTCCTTTTTTTTTTCTTACTTCATCCGTGCATAATAAATTGCAAATATCTTAAAATTTCAGTAAAAAAACACCCATGAAGCTCGTCTAGCACTGCGATGACACTGACATTTGTACGATATTCATATTGTCTTGAGAGCACTCGAAGAATGACAGCAGCTGGTCATTTGGTTGAAACCACATTAGACTGATTGGATTTAATACCAAGAAGGACCCGAGTGTTGACGTCGGTGGTGTCTCCGGATTTGTAGCAGACTAAGTCGGTGTGGGTGAGTACGAAGAGACTAATTGAAGTAGGCAGCAAAAGGCAAACCGCTAATTACTCATAGGAGAAAAACTAAGATGACTAAGATGTGAGATAAGATTAACCCACACGTCTCTATTTAGAGGTACTTTGGATTTCGAAGAATCCTCCTGTTGGAAATCACAGCGTCTTTGCTGCTCCGAACAGCAAACGGTTTTAAAAGGGAGGATGGATCAGAGGACGTTTCACAGGATGCCCTGGTAATCTGGTTGATATTGACATTACAGTTATAGATTTCTGTCCTCAGTCTGTTGAGGGAGTTCACACTTTATTTTAATCGCAAGAGATTTCGTAAAGGAAGCTAAACAGCAGGTTTCAGTCAGGGAGTGAGTGATAATGACGTCAGCGATGACAACACAACCTTGAATTATTATCAAGTATGTCGCACAAACTTATCAGGATTGTATAAGTCTGTGATTTACTTCACGTCGGACGGAACCGAGGCGCAACAATTCCATCATTTACTCAACAAACGAATCCAAAATATGCAGCAATAAGCGCGAAGGATTTTGTTGGCGCAGTTGGCGCATTTTATGGAGCGTGTACTGTTTTGATGGACGTATACGACAGACGGCGTACCAGACAACAGCATCGGGTCTTTGTCTGCAGACTTCCTGACATGGTCAGACTCCCCGGTCAGCGATGACTCATCAATCTTCAGGTCGTTGCCCTGAATCAACACCCCATCAGAAGGCAACAGATCACCTGCAACAACACAGATTGCAGATTTACTGTATGCAGCGGGTTTAAGATGACGGTGCAGCAGGTGAAGACGACATAAGGCAGCGTCGAAAACAGAGAGGGGAGAATCTTCGACGTTTTACAGCATTTTTACCTCCACCACAGAGTAACAATCCTTCTTTCATTTCAATCATGTATTACTGAGCTTAGAATGATGAATTTACACAACATAATACATTTACGTTACATAATACAGATAATACAATACTGGCTTTATGTCATGAAGTGAGAAAACTGCAGCTCACACACACCCACGCAGACGGAGGTCAAGGTGTTTTGCAATGTTGGAATAGGCAAATAAACTCGACATGTTTTGATGTAACACACACACGCCAACACACACACACACACAAGCTCAGACCTACCATATTTGATCTGCGCGATGTCCCCCACCACGATGTCCGCCACGGGCAGTTGTATGACTTGGCTGCCGCGGACCACCTGAAACTTCTGCTCCTGCTCAATGCGGCTCTGCAGCCCCCGGAACTGCTTTTCCTTCGACCAGTCGTTGAAGGCCGTCACCAGAACCACACACACCACAGACAACAGGATGGCAGCGCCCTCGATCCAGCCGGCGTCCGCCTCACCTTCGTCTTCTACTCCACCTCCCGCCGCGCCACAGTATGCAGCTACGAACAGGCGAGAGAGGAAGATTATGTTATACGGATGTCGTGACCTTCAGCACGCGTTCGGTGAATCAAAAATAGAGCCAGAATCGGAGAGCGTAGAACATTCTCGAGATGATAAAAGACCGTGGAGGATAAAATAGGTTAGGACTTTGTGTGTGTGTATATGTTTGTATTTACATGCGCTGGCGTGCAGCGTGCGAAACGACCTGCAGATAATTCACTTCTCTCTTCTCCTGGCCCATCCGTTCACTTCCTGTGCTTCAAACGAATGCCCTGCAGTGTGTCGGCAGCGCGGTGACAGACTGTGGTATATTTGGGAATGAAACGATTCCAATTCCCAGTCCTCCTCATTCTGCTGCTTGAATTACTGTGGGAGCCATTGTGCACTTCACTCCTGGCTAGCTGACTTCAAAAGCCCTCCGTGGAGTGATTTGCTTTGGACTATAAAACACTGGCAGGGAACGCGCCAGAGAAGTAGTGCAGACTCCCCATTATAGACATGACTTACACACGGTCTGGAGTTACATGGCGGCGCACTTTATGGTATCAGCGTAATATTATCATCAAGTGGAAATATGGTACGGTCAGAGAGGCTACAGTCACACACAGAGACGGAGCGCGCGGCAGCCAAAACCGTGTCAATCCGACACACACAAAGGGATTAATTGGATATTTTTACTTATTTCACACAGTCTTACGTACTTATTTATTAACAGTAATTATGATAATAATAAAAAATGATGTAATGTATATAAAATGTCTTAAATCTTCAAATTTGACCTGTATTTCTTTCAAAAGCAAAAAAAAAAAGACATAAGCGGACACTTGAAGCCTTTCTATGAATTTGGCAGCATTTCGAACCAAACCTCGCCCACCATCGGGAGCCTCACAACAGCAGATGAACACGGCTCGGTTCAAAATCAAGCTGTTTCAACATTATTAATCCGCTCCAGACTCAACACAGCAGGCTGACAAAGATTGAACATCAGCAAGACGAACAGAGCAGCTGCGTTTCCTCGGCGATCGCGTTCGGGGCGCTCAGGATCAATCACCGTTTTTAAAATGAACTGTGATGTATCGATTTCATCACCATTAATCACCATTAATTACGCTAATTTGACAGGCTTCCCTTTTAGATTCGTGGTAACGATGCCCAGTGCAGCACAGAGACGGAAACAATTTGGCTGCTTGGTGACCATAGAGCACTGACAGAGTGTGGTAGCTGTCCATGGTGCTGATAATACAGCTCTGAGGGATTCAGACAGAAGAATACCAGCACAGAATAAAGGCCCCAGCACACAGGCTCTTTTGTACTGGGTCACATGGCTTGTTGCCTCACCACTGAGGGGCTGGACTCAACCAGGCGTTAAGACACGTGGACCCATTTGGACCAGGAGCTGATATCAGACAGAAAAGACCAACATTTTCAGTGTTTATACACGGTCATTTCGAAGGTTGCCTCGGACGATCGGCGCAATACGAGCCTCCCGTTTGTTCACTGACAAGTACAGCCTTCCATATGTAAATAAGATGAAGTCATCGTACTACTCCAACTGGACTGCTGTGGGGTTTTTTTTTTGTTTTTACTTGACCTCAACAGCCAGATCAGCAGGGCAGGAATTCCTCTCTTAAATTTCCCCTGCGATAAATTAAATTATTAGTAGTAGATGTGTTTTTTCATACCAGCACATTTTTATTACCCCCCTGTGCTTTTCCCAATACATCCACTCACCCACACACACACACACACACACACACACACAAACACACCAACCCACCCCCACACACACAGAGAGACGGAGAATATGTTGAAGTGTACGTTCATATCAGTGTGGCTGGTTCTCTCTCACACCGATTCATATCCGCAGGAGTTTATATGCTGATTAAGACTCATATGTATTCATAAAGTATCATTCAAATATGAAGGGAGACTTATTGCATCTTGGCACCATTTTGCTGCAACCTAAAAGGAAGTCTGATTGTGTATCTGCAGATAGACGCATTTATTAGCATAATTATTCCTTTGGCATGGCTCTGCTTCGTTTGAACTGCAGAGAGTTTAAGTAACACGTCTCAAAAGAAGCAGAGTGCGGTCAGCGCTGCTCTTAATTCAGGAAAAAAAATTAATGGAGCGAGGATTTCACTACCTGATGATGGTGCTGACTTGATGGGTAAAGTCTTCATTTCCACACTCATCCTCTCCATTGAACCCTTTGCAGGGATTCACATTCACCGATGGATTATTTTACCATCTAACCCAAACAACGAACGCAGCAAACCCTTTTCTACATTTATCACCAGATCACTTTTTAAACCTCTTAAAATGATGATTAGTTAGTTTGGCCACGAAAGTGAATTAAATTACTGTGGTGATGTTGGGAGCCATGACTGATATTGCTGACTCAACGCCTCATTATGGTCTCTGTCTTCATTTCCTGTTTCACGGCTCACAGGGCTGATGTATGGCTACGGTGAGCTCAAGGTTATTTCTCTACTCAACACTTCATTAACCTCGCCAGTACTTTTCATGTGCACACACACACACACACACACACACACACACAAATCCATATGCTCGATGAGGCACTTCACCTTTTCAGACAGGTCATATTTTGTGCTCTGCCTCTAGAATTAAATACCGTGTATGTGTACACATTTAGTTTAGTGAGTGTATGTAATATCTGTGAGTAAAAGTCATCTGGCTGCTGATGTTAGTCATTTTACTGTAACTGTACTTAACTGTTGATGTATTGAATATTGCATGTATACTTGTGACTGTCTTCAGATTAACAAAATTATAATCTGAGCCTCACTCCACCTGTCCTTAAAGATAAATATCATCCGTGTCTTCATTCCCGATCGCTTAAATGAAGTTTTTCAAATTTGATTTAGAGATGAGCTTGAACTTTGGAGGACACATTGTCCGGAGTCCTCTATGTGGTGTTCTACTGGAACTTCACCTTTATCCACAGCCAATCCATCACAAACAGGAAGAACTCAAACTGACTGCAGTACTCACTCTGTCCGCCGCTCTCTCCCGGTGGGTGGTAGAAGGAGAGGCCGAGGGAGATCAGAGCGGCGATCTCCAGGATGATGAGGGTGACGTCCTGCAGGGCCTCCCATACCAGCTGTAGGAAGGTTTTTGGCTTCTTTGGAGGTATCAGGTTTTTCCCAAATATTTCTTTTCTCTTGTCCAGGTCAGGAAGGGCACCTGCAAGACCTGAGAGAGAGGGAGACAATCCGTTACACAACCAGAGGGTTTACTGCAGGTGTGAGTAATAAATGAGCTGCTGTGAAAGTCTGTCTCGCTCTCTTTTTGTCTCTCTCTCTCTCTCTCTCTCTCTCTCACTCGCACTCGCACACACACACAAACCACCACTAATTACCAGTTTGAGTCATGGCTACATTCTTTACATAATGTACTTTTCAAGATGAAAGCCTTGTGTTTGACCCCATCCACCTCCTCATACACCATTAGCTGCCGTACATAAATATATTCCTCTCTTTGTCTGAAACACTTCGTCCAACCTCAAGACTGCCGGCACATTGGCCCAGAAGTTATTTTCCTGGCAGATTGCAGCGAACGTTCCATTGTGGAGCGTGAATAATTGCATCAGGTGCAGGGTTTTGCAAAGAGTAATGGTGAAAGCTACTAATGTCATCAGCCATCATGACTGCGTTTAGGTGTCTTCTGGTGTACTTGTACAGTTTTTATTCAGTCGACTATTCATCAAACGTGGACAATGGATGTACGATTATGGTGAATGTGTATCTAATTTAGTTTCCATCAATGCAAAGTAATAGAGCATTGTTGATTCTCTAATTTCTTCTTTAATGGTGAAGTGAAAGGAGCATAATGAAATTCAAATTGAGCACATTCAACTCTAATCACAGTGATATAAATCACATTAATTAAAAAACCTGACCGTAATGCATTATAATCATGTAAGATAAGATGGAACTTTATTAGTCCAGAAGGAAAATCTTGTGCCATAGATGGCTCCAAAATCTCAGTAAGATAGAATAGAAACAGTAGATAAACAATAGAATCGAAAATATGAGAGACAGAACGTTCTGTTGAAGATGCTTAGCGTAATATTGCACGATATTAAACATATTACAGTACGTGATGCATGATATTGTTTATAGTACAGGATAATGAAAATGAACGTCATTGAAATTTACCCAGTGGGGGATTAATAAAGTTCATCTCTCTCGCTGGCTTATGATAATAACCTGATTATAATCATACTAAATATAACAGTAGCATTGTAGAGGAGAGAAAAACTATATTTGGACATACTTATCAGCATTGCACCTCCTTTTAAGAAATAATAATATAGTACATCGTATAAAAAAAACATCTGAGGACAACATACTGTTTTTTTGTTTGTTTTTTTTTCGCTACATAAATTACTCAAACTGTTCCATTCTACACCTGGTCTTTATACCTACTCAGAGAACTCAGAGAAACTTGCAACCCCCGTGTTATTGAATAAATAAATACAGCTACCATGTGGAGGAAAGAAGGAGAACGCAAACATCTACAGCTTTACAACTGCCTGCTTCCATTGTAGTGATAATATTTGGTTGCTGCACGCGCGCAGCAAAATGCATATTCACTGTTTCTCTCACTACCACAGCATTATGTCACGCACGGCGCGTCACCGGGGGTCTCTCGGGGCGCATCGTGGTTTGCACCTGATGGCATCACAGCTGCATGACACATGTGGACTGTGGGCTGATATGTTCAAAGCCACAGAACGTAAGGGGATTATTCTAACGTATGTGGACCTCTGTTCAGAAGAAAAGCATAACAGACGGGCGGTGTGAGGAATAACGATGAGATACTCAAAGGCATGGGACAAGAAAATAAGAAAATAGATGAGAGAGAGAGGGAGAGGGAGAGGACAAAAGGAGGGCAGGCAGAAAAGAGAACAATTCCAAGCTCCTACACATGAGAATGCCCTGGTTGCAAATAGATTAGTCTATAAATAGGCTCATTATCCATTCTCTTTTAATTGTCTTTGCGAGAGGACCTAGCATGCCCCCATTGATTTGCGCAGCACCCTGCCTCACATCACACACTAACTTGTGTGTGCTGGAGAGTCGGGAGTGTTTGCACAGCTCTGTGAGTCGTGACCACCCCGCACGTGCTTTTTGTCTGAAAAAAAGCTGGCCAAGCATGCCTGCATTTCCTGGCAAGCTCGGTATCACTCCATAAAACTAGAGCTCATACAAACAGGCTTTATCCCATTACAGTCACACACACGCACGCACAACAATGCAGACACGTTCAGGGATACACAGCGCATCCACACCAATGAACGTTTGTGCACATGAAAGACCAGATTAACATCAATATACCATGGCTGCGTATTTGTAGTCAATATAAGATTTGGTGAATCTGTTTTTTTGGCTGTTAAAAACAAAAGCACACATTCTAATCTTCTTACTCCGTTCTACCTCTCTCACATCTCTCCTTCCTTCCTTGTGCTATGTGATTAGTGCAACAGCATCGCGTGTCCGTAGGTGTGGTGCGGCGACTTCAGTTAAGAATAAAAAATAAGAATGAATCATTTGTTTATCAGAGATTTTTGTGTGCTTTTTCCCATGATCATTTGAGAAACAACGGCGACGCAACAATGGTTTTCCTTCATTAAATTAATAGTTTTCACTTCCTCTTAACCCCTCTAAATACTGCACATCATCATCCCTTCCTGAATTACTGATTGCTGCTTACTGCACTAGATTATGAGAGACTTTATGTTAATAATGTCAGCCCACGTAATTATTCTGGCAGGGGATCTGGAGAAGGCAAAACTGTGATACAAAAATCTCACACAAGACAAAGCTCCATTCCACACGTCGTCTTCTAGGATGTGGATGTGTTGTGTTCAATTTTTCAGTTTGAACACTGAAGCAATTGTATAAAGAAGCACACGAGAATAAAAATAAGAAATGATAACTAGTCCTAGGTGTGTGTGTGTGTGAATCCAAGCCTCTATAAATGCTGCATTGATCTGTGTTCATTCTTTAATAGTTACTTAAAACAAACAGTGGGTGTCCAGCTGAAAGTGATATTAGGGTTAAAGCCGTACACCGATTCATTATCTTAATTATGACCTTGGATGGATGCCATAAAATTCCTCCATTCCTTCATCTTTTCCACTGCGAACCAACTATTTGAGCAGAAATCAGCAGCGTGAACCGATGGGCGCTGACACGACACGGCTCTCTGCGTGGCAGAGCTTCACTTAGAATTTCAAGTGCCCGCGAGACGAACCTCTGATTATGTTATGTTATTAATTATGAAAAGATCTGAACCCGTCGGTCCTTTGGGTTCAGGGCTGCTCCCATAATTCAACCAAAAAATTGCTCTGTTAATAAAAGACTTAGCATTAGCAAAACTTTGTGGTCTGATTAAATCCCCGGTTATGTAACTTTGTATTTGAAAATATAATCTTTATGTGTGTTTGTACGTATTTTCAAATACTGTGGGGTCGGAGCCCAACTTTGTGAGATGTAACCAAAGGCTGGAATCCCTTGAAAAAAGGCTCTTTTGAGGGTAGAAACAAGGAAGCAACCTAAGTAACCTAAATATAAACAAATGACAATAAAACAACTAGATGGCTCCCAAACTCTCCACTGCTGCTTTTAAACCAGATGTTATTATTTAAGATGATATGAGGATGTGAAGATGATCCTTTCGGCATATTGTGACACAGGACTCGTCTATATAAATAAGCCGGACCAGACTTAAATTGCTCCCTTGTTCTTCTTCAAACGTATCAAATTCGGAAGATCTACGATTCAAAACTACTGTAGCAAACTGTAACAATCCATGAGTTTCACCACACGGACAAAGTAGGAGGATTAAAAGCTCCACGGCATCATTTCTGATGAGAGGAACTAGGATAGATTTTTTTTTTTTCTCACTCAAGGCGATCATATTTTAACAGTTGGCCCTTTTTTGTCAGGTAGCTATAAATAGATCTCCATGGAAACGCTATGCATCCCACTCATTGAGTGGAAACACGTGTGACTCCGAACATTGGAGAATGTGAGTGTGTGTGATTGTGTGTGATATGTGGTCTTCATGTATGTTGCAGACAGAGACAGTAAAGGAAGAACTGATGACCTTCAAATGACTTTGTAAAATCTCAGCAGAATCATTTTAGTTGTTTTTACAAAACGCCTTAAACATTTAACACAGGAGGGAGAGATTCATGTGTGTGTGTCTGTGTGCCTGTGTGTGTGTGTGTGTGTGTGTGGTTGCTTTCTACAGGAGAGGAGGAGAACCTGATTTATTTTGCCTTTTTGTCTTTACGCCAGTCTGAACTTTTGTTTCCAAACCTGTGCGCCACAGACTCTAAAATCAGTCACCATAGCAACAAGCTCATATGATGATGATGATCAACATCATCATCATCATACGAGCTCGTCACCATCATTCTCGAGCAAGATATCGGTTTTCGCAATTTGCAGAGGGAGACGGGAAGAAAACAAAAGACAGATGTGGTTGAAATGTGTGAGAGCGTGAGAAGAGAGCAGGAGAACAATAAGCCATCAGTGAGCGAACGATGGATAATTATGATGTGACGGAGAAATGTGTTACAGTGTCCTTGAGAATGACCTCCACGGTAATGACACCACTTGAAAAGGAGAGATGAAAGGAGAGATTTGTAACTGCGCGCACAAAGCCAGACAACCGTTGTTGTAGGGCAGATGTTTCCGCAAACAATTCTGTCGCGTGAAAAAAAGTCACATCTGCCGGAATAATCGCGCCGAACGCACAGACAAAAGGCAGCGTGGAAACATGAAAGCACAACCCAGTCACTATCTTCAAATCTGTTAGTCACACACGATTGTGTGATTTAAGCTAAAGGGAATATGGAGCGTGTCAGAGAGTCAGATACGCAGACACGAGAGCATACATCACACACATCACACACACGTCTCATCGCACACGTATACAAACATGATGAAGTGAGTCACACGCACAGACGCACATTCATGCAGCTGAGTGGCTGCACGCCAAACATGGAACCCAACGTACAGAACGTATGAGCGGGCATCTGGGAAAACACACACACAGATCGCATTTCACGGTGAGCCGAAGGGTCAGACGGAGACCAACGCACACGCACGGACACACACACACACACGCAGGCTGGCCTCTTTGCATGGACTCCACAGAGGGCGCAGCGGGAAACGAGTGGTTTGTTTCAGGATGGGCCGGTCGGTCGGACATCACCGCAGCACACACGTCAGAGTGACACTTTAACGTACAGGCCACTGAGCAGGCAGGACTCTCAGGGGACACACACGCCAGCAGATACGCTGCACGCGTGTACAGTATGTAAACAAATGGAATGTTGCACGCTGGCACCGAGACAAACAGCATATAGACACATAACCGCACACACAGTGGGATTGAAAGCGACACACGGCGTTTTCTGCGTGTCGGCGTCATGACACGATACCAAAACTGGTAGAATAAACTCCATTCCTGGACAGAACGGGACATTTGAACCTGCGATTAAAAGCTCAAAGGAGCTCTGATCACCGCTGCTGCTGCGACAGGAAACCCACTGAAGATCAGAGGCCCGAGCTGAGAAACGGCTTTACTGAAGTGACGTGAGGAAAACCCAGCACCTCCTCGAATGTGGAACACGGACTTGTTCACGACAAGTTCCCCAGATAATTCAGTGAAACTTCTTGGATCAAGTCCCTGTTCAGATTGAGGTAAAGAGGCAAAGAACCGACTTTTTAATGGGGCAAAACGAAGGTTTACTGAGTGAGTAAAGTTAAATGGGACTTTTTCAGGCGCAGCTCGCTCTCTTTCACTCTCTCTCTCTCTCTCTCTCTCACACACATGCACATCATTCTGCAAGATAACAAGCGATCACACTCAGTGATCCCATTTTAGTGCCTGCACTACGTGGTCAAGAATATTTCTGAAGAAACTTCAACGCAGAAAAAGTGTATAGCAGCGATTGCGTAAATGACTTCTGCTGCTCTGAACGGTGGAATAATGCATCCCACACTGATTTTATAAACCGAAACGCAGTGCCCCCAGACTACACGGCCTCTTTTGTTTCTATGACAATACTTCTTGGTGCTTTTTCATCTTAAAATGGAAGTAACTGTGATTATGTAACGTCGCCTCTGCAATTACAAACAATAACAATCCAAAATCCGCCGTCTATTCTTCCATCACGCCGTCTTCAAGACGATCGAGGGGATGCTCAATTTGCTGCATGTGGTTCTTTATTCGGTTATTTCACACAAGTGGGAAAGTTAATTTGATTGACCTGAACTGTAGAGTGTGTGTGTGTGTGTGTGTGTGTGTGATGAAAAATATGGGTTTGATCATTGTTTGTTTTCACGCAATTGCATCTTTTGAGCTGCGGCAGCCTCCGAGCAGGTCCGGCTGACCTGGAGTCAGACACATCGTTAATGAGACATCTGTTTACAGCCGTGGCTCGTGTTTGTGTTTATGTTTGTGCGTGCGTGTGTAAAGGGAGAGTGTGTGTCACTGTGTTTAGACAGGACTGCTTAGTCATACGGGCAAAGTGTAACAGAGGCAGTATCTTCATCCTGTAATTCCAGACCGTCCAATCAATCAATCTATCAATCAATCTATCTAACTTGGCTTCCACTCATCAATCCAAGCATTATCAGCCTGTCCACTCATTTATCCATTTGTTATTAAGCTAAGTGACGAGCAGCATCAGCATCATTCAGTCTGTTAATGCGTGTTGATGAAATGTCATTGAATCAGAATCGGACTCGTTTCTACAGCTCATAAATCATTGGGCCTGTTTTCCACTGAGCTCTGTGGAACTAATTCCACATTTGAAGAACGCATGAAATTGAAAATTGCCCGTTGCAATTGCGGCTGCTCGACACACACACACACACACACACCTTCATACAACGCGTGCAAATCCTCCGGGGAATGAAAAGGGAGAGTACTGACGGCCTCACGGTCCAAAGGGCGCATCACATTGTGACTATCTCCTGTTTCCCATCTGGGTGTCAGTCTCTGGTTTCAGCCACGGGCTCAAATGAGCTCCGGACACAATAGAGACAGCTATTAAAATTCAAAGTACCAGTGAAAGTCATGAAATAGTCATGACAGGTAAGGGAGATCGACACACTCTGAACGTGACCCTCGTTATTATTTCTAGGCACGACAAAACACACCGTTTGGGATACGGCAGGAGTACTACGGCGGCCGCGTCATCACAATCTGACGGCGACGACAACAACGATGAATAAGAATCAGAAATATGTAGAACACAGCAAAATTACAGCGATACTTTGTCTTTTTCGAGCGTGCAGACGACCTCGCCTTGTTCTCTGCTGTGGCGTTTTGATCGAACCGTCACGTCCACAGACCGTCATCCACAAAGTCCCATCTGCTCTACAAATGGATGCTTCTCCTTTGAAATTCCTGACATGAAATTGATGTACATACGCGGCATTCAGCACAATTGATTTTTCCACACACACACACAGAAATCCTAAGGGTGGCCATTTGGTGCTGACATGGATTTATGATCTGCAGAGTGGACTGAAAGAGCAGAGCCACTATGGGTGTCGACCTTAAAAACATTTGATTTTATTAT
>OMNV01011139.1:16254-31983 GCA_900303265.1 Brotula barbata | reverse complement strand
CCATACACTCGTCAA
Source organism: Brotula barbata (assembly GCA_900303265.1). Lineage (NCBI taxonomy): Eukaryota > Metazoa > Chordata > Actinopteri > Ophidiiformes > Ophidiidae > Brotula > Brotula barbata. The sequence goes on along the minus strand of OMNV01011139.1, from coordinate 31,968 downwards.
ATTAAGTGTTCTGACTCTGATTCTGTTATGGAATTTCAGCAATTTTCCAAACTACAATGAAATTTTTGCGTAATTCTAGAATCCTCCAGCCCAACAGGTGGCGCTCTGCTTGTGTGACTTTGTCGTTAAAAGCAAGAAAAAGAGGAGGAAACGAAAAGGAGTTCGAGCCTGTCAAGCAGGTGAAATATTTTTACTAGTTTGACATTTTATTCTCATTATGTTTATTCGTGTTGATGTATTTTGTCTGGATTCTTCCTCCCAATCTGTTATTTTAAGCACGACTGCTAACAGCACCCAGCGACCATGATTTCCGCTATCTTTTAGCATTTAGCATGAACGTAAATACAGTGACTGCTCTGCTGCAACACTTCCATTATCGGACACGCCCTCGTCTGGCAACCTTCCACCCGTGTCTGTGCTAGACAATCATTGGGTCCGTTCAAACGGTATCAACAGAGATTTTACACACAGAGTAAAATCAACGTGATTGCTACTGAACGCAACATCCACACCCGCTGCCAGACTGCAGAGGAGCTGCTTCATTTGTTTCGGATCTCAGACATGTTTAAAAAATCCCTTCTTTTTTTTCTTTTTTTCAAATAATTGATCACCACCGCGAAACTCGACATTAAAATAGTAATTTAAATCAAAATATGGGTTTTATGAAGTACTCTCTTGCACCACAATGTTGTGGACTTACACAGCTCTCAGATTTTATTCTCTCTTACATACATGTATCCTAAATCAATAACAGTATTTTTCTAAAATGTAGATTTTAAGTTTAAGTTTAATCAATCCCACCACATATCAGTCACAGAGTATGGTTATGTCATATGGGACTGGTCTGATATATCTTTTATTATTTTCACTGAATAATTGATTACCTAGCAATGACATCACAATAATGCATTATTAGCATCAGCTTTATTTTTTTCTACCCACATATCGGATGTGATTAATTGGTGGAAGTGGTCAGTTCGTAGGACATAACACTGAAATGTCATACTTCACCCTCGGTTTTGTGAGAATATGATCATCGTGTCAGCCCACACAACATTCACATGACGTGTGCACCTGCGATTTCATATTTCTGTAATGAAAGACATTCTTGTGGCCTGGCCTGTTGGCATGGCAATTGCTGGCCCTGGCAGGGGAAACCCTAATTCAAGATGTCTTTTTTTTTTAAATGTAATTATCACAATTAGGTTGTTTACTGTTTTAATTTACTGTTATCAATTTCATACTTATAGTGTCATAAAATTACTCCTGTCCACTTTGTTTGTTTTTGACAGAAAAGTGTTAGTTACTGTGGACACGCTAATGTCACCATGGCAGACACCGCGAACATCCAGACCACCAGTCAAATGTCTGCTCATGAAGGGTTAATCAAGCCTCTCAGGCGTAGACCCCAGCGCCGAGCTGCGACTGTTGTCGGGAGGTGTGGACAGAGGGGAAAAAGACGGGGCACTGCAGAGAAGAGGCGTGGTCAGAAGGAAAAAAGGCGTGGTCAGGAGGAGAGGAAAGAGGGTGTGACAGTGAAGCGGATTTGGGGTGGCGGAAAACGACGTTGGGATAAGAAGCACTACTGTGTGTTTTGTCGACGGCCGCAAGTGAAGATTGCTCGACACCTGTTGAGGAAACACGCAGACCAGGCGGAAGTGGCCAAGGCTAGCACGCTACCCACGGGATCCAAACAACGGCACCTGCTGCTGGAACAGCTGCGCTGCAGAGGAAACTACCTGCACAATATTGAGGTCTGCCATCTCCCTGTTAGGGAATCCATCCTCTCTCTCTCTCTCCCTCTCTCTCTCGCTCTCACTGTCATTCTCTGTGTGTGTGTGTACTGTACGTATGTGTCTGCCTCTCACTTTCTCTGCTTGTCACTCTCTCTCAGGTATTAACACCTCACTTTCCCTCTTTCTCCGTCTCTCTCTCTCTCTCGCTCTCTCTCTCTCTCGCTCTCTCTCAGGTGATCAGACAGGGGAGTGGGGAAATCATACCATGGCGTCAACCCTCAGAAGAAGTTGATGCCAGGAACTACCTGCCTTGTCCACTCTGCTTGGGTTTCTTCCTGCGTGCTGACCTCTGGAAACACCAAGCTTCCTGCCGCAAGAAATTGACCACTGATCAAAACTCTAAACCATCCAGGGATATGACCTCTGACCCCTCAGTAGACCCAGCATGTGAGCCCAGAAGTGACCAGATCTCCAGTTGCCCAGAGGAAGCTAACTCTGAACTGGGAGAAGACTCAACCACATCCAAGCAGTCTGCGACATCAGAGAGTGGGAGGGAACTGTCCACAGCCCCTGACCCTGTGTTGAATCTGAATGCAGACTCTGACCAGGAGGTGGACCAGCCCAGGAAGCGCTCCAGGGTCCAGGCTGCAGCATCACGCCTCCTCCCAATCTCCAGCGGGGCATCTGAGAGCTGTAGTGAAGTATTACACCGCATGAACCAAGACTATATATCACACCAGGTAACTGTATTAAGCACTTACACAGAGCTTTCTTTATGTAAACCTGCCTGCAAATTTGGTGACAGTGATGTGTGTGAATGCAAGCCAGAGCCAGAATGCCAGCCAATTTGATTCCAGAATGATCACCTAGTAACATTGCCACTCTTTGTTCCTCTCCTTAGGTGAAGTCTGATTGGTTAATCTGTAAATATGGTAATAAACTAATGGGAAACCAAGATGGCTGTCAGAGACGTTATGACTACATCAGTCAGAAGCTCAGGGAGTTGGGCAGGTTTCTCCTGGCTGCTAAGTCACTGGACTCAGATGTGCAGAACTTCCAAGACCTTCTGGCTCCAGGCAGACTCGGGCTCGCACTGGCTGCTGCTAGGAAAGCATCTGGGTACCGTTGGAGCCGCCCTCCTCTCGCGGTAAAGACCACACTGAAGACTGTCTGTGAGATTGCTATCGGTGAAAGTTTGCAGGAGGGAGACTGGGAGTCTGCTGCTAAGACAACTGACTTCTACCACCTACTGGATCGAGATTGGGACACACTAGGTTTCCTGACACCCGACCCTGTTTCAGGTACACCCCAACATCGGCAGCCCTTGTTACAATGAATTAATGATTAACCCTGCTGTGTAGAACTGTTCATTAGCTATATGTACCTGCATACAGTAGCACAGCTAAAGTCTGTAGCCGATCTAATGCATAGCAGTGCTTCAAGAGGGCATACCAAACTGGTTTCAGTACAGCTAGGTAATCAGATTTACCTACCAGTGTACACCCTGAATAATGGTCTTGGTTGGGCTGATATTGGACAATTGCTACGCATGTGAATTGAGCCATTTAGGTGAACTCCAAGTCCAAGTGACGACTCGAAACCTTTCACATTTTGTAAAAACATACAGACCTCACTTTCATGTTTTTATTGTAGCTTCTGCTGTGGTTGGAACAAAACAGAAGAAATGTTTGGTGCAATCGAGAAGTGAGAGGCAGCATAAGCTCCCAGATCAGTCCGACCCGAGGCTAGTGGGTGAGTATTAAATCTGACCTCTGACCCTGAAACCTGAGCCATGAACTATCATTAAGGCTACATTCACACTAAGCTTATAGATAGATTTAAAATAGCTGTATTAGGTTCAGAATGTTTCTGTCCATACTGTGTGTTTTCACAAGTTTCAAGATTGATCAATCATGAAGGAGCCAGGCCATGCAGTATCTTGTGTGCAAGGAGTAAGACCTAATAATCTGCCCTGGCTCTGGTAGGAAGCCAATGTAGACAAGATAGGATAGGAGTGATGTGTTCAAATAATTAAATTATTATATATTGGTTTCACTTTTAACCATACCTATGCGCATACCTACTATACAACTGATTATACGATAAGAGATGACACACTCTATTTTGTGGGGAATTTCCACAAGATTTCAGAAAAACGAGAGTCAGGTTGATAGGGAGCACAACAGTGGAAAGAAAACTCAATCTCTATGGGGTGAAATACGCTACGGGTAGAGTCTGTACTTGCAGTGGGAGTATGCCTCACAGGTCCAATAAGGGCCTGTGACCTGACCTGCTCTAAAACTAGCCGTCATCTTAGGGTTATATCTATGTTTTAGAGGTAGGCCCCATATGGGGTAGGATGGATACCATCTCTCTGCAGCAGATTCGGCCAAAAATGTGGGCCAGTAATATACAAAGCCCAAGTTCTGCTTGTAACAGAACTGTGCCTGCTAACAGTTGAGTGACACCAATCTACAGTAGCTTTCATCATTACATCTCATGGAGACTAGGCCAGAGATAATTACTGCCAACTCATCTCTCGTGCAAGATCGCAAACCAGATTAATTTTGTGACTGCTGACTGTTTCATCCCAATATCATTTTTGCAGACTTGCATCTCTATCTTTTCAAACATCTACATAGTGTCAAGGCCTTGTGAATGCTCCAGGTTATAACTAGCCTTTCTTCTCGCCAGCACTTGAAGGTTAGTTTCAACGTCTGGAGCTCTGGCCCCTGCTAAATAGCAAACCATGCCTGGCTTAGCTAGTCTGATCCTGAGTGTAAAGGAGTACTCAATCATTAGTTTGGGGGATCACACAGGCATGGGGGGAGGCAGTAATTCGCTGGCTGGGAGGACTAGCAAGAATCGCAAATGGATTAGCCATGGAAAGGTTAGGGGATCTCGGAGGAGAAAAAGCGCCGGGCATACTTCGACCCTTTGGGAAACATAATAAACCCTTCAGGAAATTGGGGTGGACAAATTTAGAGCAACAGGAGCAGGAACTGAAGCAGGAGGATGGAGTCATACTTAATAGCAGATTGTTAGGCTAGCATTAAGCCGGTGGAGTTTGGAGACGCTCGGCAACATTGGCCAAACAGCTATCCAATCAAAAACACACACATTGAGTGCAACATTTATCTGTGGATATGTGTGGTTGCCTCCCTTTGGCTCCAACGATAATGAACCTTGTTAATGCACTTTTCACATGTCCTTATAGATTCTTCAAATAGCGGTAACAGACCAGTGACTTGCCCAACATCCCCAGAGTCCAGACTGCACCCTCCCGTTACAGGTAGGCTCATATGGCCCTTTGTGTGGGTTCCAGCACTGCACTGGGGGATTAGGTTTAGGAACTGCATGGTTTCCTGCTATGTCTCTTAGAATTGCCTTATTTGTTGTGATTGTCAATAGTTTTATGTCATTAGTATTTTGTTCGACTCACCTTAGTGTTTTGAAATATTTCAGGTTCTGTTATTGAGGAGGTCTGCATTGATATTTAGTAGTTGTTCGTCCTTATTCATTAGGAACTGTAATTTGTTACTGTATTGGTCTTTCAGTTCCTGTCATGACGAGGAAAGTCCGACGTCGTCCATGGTCTTCTGCGGAGAAAGAGGCGGTCTGGAGACAGCTAGGAGTCCATGTGCTTATTCAGTCGGTACCAGGAAAGGAGGTCTGTCAACGTTGTCTGGACCTAGAACCTGTCCTTAGAGGAAGACATTGGAAGGACATCAAGAATCAGGTCCACAACCAGATCCAAAGCCAAAAGAAGCAGCAGTTCCATGCCCAAATGGACCACCAAGAAAACCAGGAACAACAAGACCAGAACCAGAAGGCGCAGCCAGACCAGCAGTCCAGTGCCCAGATGGAGGACCAGAACGAACAGCCGTACCATCCCCAGATAAGTCAACAGGACCAGAGCCATGTCCAGATCCAGAAGAAACAGCGCTATCAACATCCGATGGAACACCGGGACCAGGAACACAGCCAAAACCCCAAGAAACGGCACTATCAGACCCAGATGGATGAGGCCCATAAAAAGCAGTTCTACCCAATTGAGCATAATACCCTGGGATTGCAGACCACTTTGGATGGAGTCACTTCCATTCCCACATCTTATGTACTAGAGGAACTGCATCAATCTCCGGGACATTCGTTGCTAGACCAAGATTCTACCATCAGTCCGTACCCAACCCCACACCATGCCCTGGGGCTCCACTTGCAGCATATATTGTCTCGGGCAGCTTGGACTAATGAAACCGTGTCCCAAAACTACACTGTTGGGAGACAGCTGCCCAGGAACCCTAACCATGACACGCCACCAGGAGGACCACCCACCAGTCCACATCCAGGACATGTCCACTTCTAAGACACTGCTCCACGTGTAACATGGGTCCACATAAGAGACATATCCTCTTTAGTGTCTGCTTAAGGCTAAAACATATGTCCATGGAGACATGTCCTGTAGTGGAGGAATGGGTTCTTAAAAAGATAAACAACTGTTTATTGTCAAATCGTCAGTATTGATCAGTCAGATTGATACTGACAACAGTCACATCTGTACCCTGCACGCTTCCAACTGTTAACAATAAAGCATCTGGTCTGGGCAGAGTTATGGTACTACACTGCTTGAGAAATGTTGCTCAGATAAGCCATTGGGTACTTAACGTCAGTCTGGACTTAAATTCTATGTCCACTGGGGTGCAATGTGAGGACCGATACTTAAATGCTCTTAGTCAGCACATCATTTTTTTTTACCCACCTGTATTCTGACATAAAATGTCATAAGTCGGTATCACTGAATCTTGGTTTTCGTATGACAATGGCGTCATCATTATAAATTGGATCTACATAATCCAACACAACTCTTAATTGAACTTCTCCTGTCTATAGTTGGGAGGTCCTGATGGCTCTCAGGGTTAATTCCACTTACCAAAGAAATAAATAACTTCTCTTAGCATAGTAATTTTTTATTAAGTTTATATGTATTTGTCTGAGAAAAAAGGTCTCATTGCTGTTACCCTGCCCTAGCCAAGCAAGCTGTTAAGTAAACATTGGCAATAAAGTTCGACCAGCTAGCTACATAGAAGCAATCGATTCAGTGTTCGAGTTAGATTTCACCTTTCTATACATTTTGAAATGCAACTCAGTCGATGAGATGTCTTTACTGATATTTTTGTTGACGTCTTGTTGCTTTTCATTTTGCCAGTTCTCTTGATAGTTGTATTGCAGGTTTGGCGGTAACTGGCACCTATTGCAGTGACACAAAGTAGCTAGACTATGTGAAACAGCAGAACAGTAATTGCAGAGAGGACCGGTCCATAACTATGCCAATTGTACATTGCAGCTAACTGTATACTTTCTTATCGTGTCTTAATTTGACATGAGATTTTTAGTAACTTGAACTCTCGTTCTGTGATTAGTTACTCTTATATTTAACTGGCAAATCATATAATTGTTTTTTCACAAATTGTAACTGGATTTTAATTCTGCCATAACTTTTTGTAGCATTATTTATGTCTTAAACAGGAGTCCCTTACACTCCCATTAGGCCACTACACCAAAGAAAGAAAAATCAATATTAAGCATAACTCTACATTAACTTAACTATAACCCTACAAACGTCTGAATTTTCAGTATTCTTGATTTCTACACCTGTGGTATGTATGTGACATGGTTCTCTTGTATTTTCTACAGACTTGTTGGAATTTTGGTAGCACCAGAATATGTGAAGTACTTCTAAGTTGTAAGTTGTGCACAACAAAGAACAGTTTGTCACAGCTCATATGTTGAGTGTTCAGTATAGTGTAAGTTTACAACCTTAGATTTTCACACATATTTTAAATGAGAATAATTTTGACACAATTTTGGTCAAGTTCTGCTCTAAACTCTCAGCTATGTTTTTTCTCCACAAAGTGCCCCACCCCCCTCTCATTGGGACCGGTTCAAGCTTTGAACGTTGCAATGTTATGGCGGCTGATGTGGACTCATCAACATTGTGATTTTGCCGTCAATTTGCTCACCTGTGGCATGTGTGGTGCTGGTGCTAAGGTACTATCGTATAATTGTGTAATATTGATGCGTTTAAGTCTTAAATTGAAGGGTTTAAATGATCTGTGTTGCATAATTTAAATCTGGAGTTTCAGTGAGAGAACAGGATGTTTATTTTCTCTCACATGATATTAAGAGGGATGGGGAAGAGTTCCGGTCATGTTAGGCAAAAATAAAAACCAGACTAATTTTAATACATTCCTTGTCTTTTCCTTATAGTAAATGTTTACATAAGTTGGTGACTTTACTTTACTTTGCTTGTATAAACATCGGGAAATTACCCGAATTTAAGTGAGTCCATGTTGCACCAGACCCTGAGCCAGGAGACTGACATGCACCAGAAATCTGAAAATATGTGACATCATGATTATGTGGTTACGGTAATGTTTACAATACTGCAGTAGTTGTAGGCTTTGTGTAAATTAGAAAGAAAATACCTGATAAAATGTTAAAAATGTGTCTGATATTTTTGATTCCTTATAGGCCAAATAAAAATATTTGTGTTTTTCACAACTTTTTTTAATTTAATAAAAACATAACATGTGAATTAATCAACATGTTAGTATAATGACGTTTTCAGGTTGCAGGTCAGCGGACATGTACACACGCAAATAGACACACACTCAAACACATGCACACGGTCAGACATACACACACGATTTTACGCACATTCTTATGATGACACAACGCACACACTGCGAGCTGTGGGCGGGCTCATTGGATGAAGACTGGCCATCAAGAGGATGTTGATGACGTCAGTGCGTGTCCCTGGTCGGGGAGGAGGGGAGATGATCTTGCTCCGCTCTACCGCAGTGACAGCATCCTGTCATCCTCTCTTTCTCTCAGTCTCTCTCCCTCTCTTTCTCCCCCTTCTCTCTCTCTCCTTCTCGCGCACACACACACTCAGATACATCACTTCTATCAATCTGTTTGTGATCTGAACCGGTCCCGGTCGCAGAGGGAGGCAGGTTAACGGAACATCACGGCCGCCTGTCCGCGCGTGAGACAGATCCGTCCAACATGTCCGGCAAGGAGGAGGACCGGAGAGGCTCGGGCGAGTGGCGGGAGTTCTTCTGGAATCCGCGAACTCACGAGCTGATGGGCCGAACCGCTACGAGCTGGGGTGAGTTATTTCTGTGTGTGTGTGAGTGAGAGAGAGAGCGCTATAGAGAGTCAGAGTGTGCGTATTATATCGTGTGTTCAGATCTCTGTACGACAGACACACACAGTTTCTCGGTGATGCTGAATTGTCCTCTGTCCCCCTGAAGGTCACTATATCTCTCTATCTCTCACCCTTTCTATCTTTCTTTCTCGGGCAATTTGATGAACTATACACACATTCTGTGCGCGTGTGTGAGCGTGAGAGAGAGGGAGATCAGGAAGTGCCCTCACACCCACACAATATTTGTCTTGACTTCCATTTAAGGCTAAAATGCACTGTAAGCTGTGAACATGCACAGAATCATCATTCTCTTTGTGTAGTATGAATTTGATAGAAGGTGCTGCCTAATTGCACTGTGTGGTGAGGTGAGTCTGCCTCATAGCATGCAGAGGAAACACATGGAGAGGCATCACTCTGATCATCCATCTGGAGCCTATCCCAGCAGTAACTGGGCCAAAGATGGGGTACACCTAGTACAGGTCGCCAGTCTATCACAAGGCCCACGCGTAGAGACAGACAACTCAGGCACACTTCCATTCACACCTATGAGCAATTTAGATCATTCACCGAAGCTCAGAGGAGGGAGGAAACTTGAGTACCTGGAGGAAATTCATGCAGACATGGGGTGAACATAACTTCACACAGCCTGTGGCTCAAACCATCTTGCTGTGAGTCAACAGTGCTAACCACCAAGCCACCTGTATCACCGACACCTAATTCTGACATTTGTATTTGATTTACAGTGACAGGCGTTTGGTTACGCCTAGTAAACATACTTAGGTTTTAACTTTCTGCAGTAAACTCAGAATTTGATAAAGAAGAGTCTGTTCCTCCGCAGGGATTTTTTCTGGTGTATCTGGTGGGGTTTGTTCTTAATGGATGGGACTTCAAATCACCTCAAAACGTTAATATTCTCTTGCGCCACACGATCAGAGCAGATAGGCCCTCTGATCAGATCCACTCATGTTTAAGATCCAATACCTGAGGCAGCAGTAAGAGACCTGACCCAATTAGATGGAATAATTTTCAAACCCAGAATATATTTTGACTCAGGCCCCCGGGTTGGGTCAGGACCTGTGTAAACCCAGTATGGTTCCTCTGGGTCTGAGGGTCCTTGAGGCCCAGCCTTTGTTTTGTCTGTCTGTCTTTTCGTGTGTTCGTCTTACATAACCATAACCTCCGAGGCTGCCATTTTACCCATAATGCATCCGGGCAGTGATGATCTGGCCTTGGCTGAGACTAAAGGACACACACTGTGATGTGCTCTGATAAACACACACAAATACAAACAAAGAGTACTGGAGCATAAAGTAAATGTTCCCAACATCCGTGCAGAAGCTTTACACTCTCTCTCTGTTGTGTGTGTGCAGTAATCTGGATTAGGTTGAGAGAAGCAGTTGATTGGACTGTAATCTGTCTGTGAATGTCTACACAAGAGAAAATGCTACACTACTAGCAATGCCAAAAGACTAGAAACAGAGAACAGCTTGCTTAGTGAACCTGACGATGAGCATTTAAAAGCAAAGTCTTAATCTGCTTTGTAGGACATGAAGGCTTTAATGAAATTAAGGATTTTTATATTTAAAAGATTGGACCATTGCATTTGTCTCTTGGCACAGATGCAAATTGAAATCAGTTTTATTAATTGATCTTCTAGACCAATAAATCAATCGATAAACTAAAATCAGTGCTCTCGTGGGTAGTAGTGCAGATTTTGTCTTATAAATAAATAATAATAAATAATAGTAATAATGCATAAACTGTGTGTGAGTGTTGGTGAGAGATTAGCCCCTCCCCCACATTGATTCATACTGAATGTAGGTTATTCTGTGGAGGGGGAGGGGCATTCTTATGGTAGAGAGATATAAACAGCGAGAGAGAGAGAGATGGCTTTAGAGAAAAGAGGATTACAAAACTGATATTTAGAAGAGGAGAGGAGAGGAGGGCATCAGGAGGAGGGATAGAAGAGAGTTGAGGGATGAAAAGCAACACAAAAAAGTAGCAGGAGATGAGCAGAAGAAGAGAGCAGACGTAGGAGAGAAGCAAAGTAGGACAAGAGAGGAAGAGTGGAGAAGAAGAGGGGAACATTTAGGGGTGGGACTGAAAACCAATTCTGTTAGGGATCATAATGCCTGAGTCTAACCATTCATGAACCATTGCACAAATGAAGAATAAATACTTAACTTAATAAACAAACAAAAAAGATTGTATATTTGATTATTTATGAAAATAATTATCTTGGGCTTGCAAGTTTTTGTTTATGGACCATTTTGAGCAGCACAAAGCAGCCTCACAGTTGATATCTGAATTCCAGTCATCTTACACAATTGCGAAATACAAACCAAACATAATCACTGTATTTAATAATAAAAAAAATTAACATTTTAAAAAGCACTATTTTTAAACAGGTTTTGTTTTTACTGTAATACCAGACACCACATCTACAACTTTGTAAATAAAAGAACTTTGGCCATATAGTGTTGTAAAATTGCCTCCCCGACATGCCGCACACACTTTAGCAAAAACATGTAATCCCATCATAGAGTTTTATTTTATAATAATGTGTCACAATATGAAATCGCAGTGCTTGAAAGAAATATTCATTGTTCTATTATAGCAAGTGTTTTATCGCATTTCCCTCCCAACTCACCAAATAGTCAAACAACATTCATGGAAGTAAATCAACACAAAATGCCTAATCTGAAGTAAATGCAATTCATGAATAATGTTTTTCTTTGTGTGTGCGTGTGTGTTTGTGTAGGTCTCATCCTCCTGTTTTACCTGGTGTTTTATCTCTTCCTGGCTGGAATGTTCACTCTCACCATGTACATCATGATGCTGACGCTGGACGATTACAAACCCACCTGGCAGGACCGCCTGGCAGTGCCGGGTATGAAAAACAAACGGTGATGGCTCCCTGACAAGGCTTCTGCTATGACGCGCTAACAAGGACATGTTTTTGATTCCAGGGATGATGATTCGTCCAAAGGGCAATCAGCTGGACATCAGCTACTCTCTCTCAGACTCGGGAACCTGGGAAGGATTCGTCCAGAACCTGAACACCTTCCTTGCTCGTGAGCCGAACATGCTATCTGTCTTTGTGTCTTGCTTTGTGTCTGTCTGTCTGTCTGACTACCTGTCTGATTAACTGTGTCTCCTGTTTGCCCCATCACTCCATGACTGACTGTCTGCCTGCTTCTGTCTCCCACCCTCTGTCTGTCTGACCACCTGTCTATCTGTCTCTGCAGCATACAATGACAGCTTTCAGGCTCAGACCAATGATAACTGCGTTCCAGATCAGTACTTCTTTCAAGAGGATAGTGGGGAGGTAAATCTGTCTCTCCCTCTGTCTGTCTCACTCTCTACATCTATCTTTGCCTCTGTCACCTTCTTTCCTCCTGTCTTCGTTGCCTTCTGTCCATCTGTGAAAGTGAGAGAATGAAAGTCATGCAAGAGAACTGTTTTCTCTCACTCTCGCCACCTGTCTCATTTACTCCCTTTCTCAGTTTCACTTTCTGTATCTCTGTCTGTCTCCCTGCAGGTGAGGAATAATCCCAAGCGTTCCTGTCAGTTTAATCGGACCTTGCTGGAGGAATGTTCTGGACTCTCAGACCATTTCTATGGTTACAGTCAAGGACAGCCTTGCATCCTCATCAAACTGAACAGGGTAAATTCAAACAACAAAACAATCTGCATGCTTTCGCTTTAGGTTCATGGTCTGTTTTAGTCCTCTGCCTGTAGTGCGGGAAGACAACATGTCTGTGACCTCACCTGTCTGTCTCTCTAGGTGATCAACTTGTTACCTGGGAAGGACGCTGAATCTCCTTATGTCACCTGTGGGGCTAAGGTCTGAGTCTTTGTGAACCTTTCTGTCCTGTTTGTCTGCCTCTCTGTGTGCCTCTCTCGCTCTCCCTCTATCTGTTCAAGTGTCTGTCTGTTTGTCTCATCTTTTCCTTCTGTCTGCCATCCCTCTGTCCTCAGATGTACAAAGTGGGAACAGATGAGTGGGTAAGAATATTAGAACATGTAACTCTGACTGGAAACCATGGTAGAACGGTGCTTTGTAAGATAGAAAACTGTAGGTTGACAGTGTCCTCTTATAAGGATCACGTGGCCCACAGTGTCCTCTAATGTGGACGAGAAAGTCTACTGTGTAGTGTAATGTAAACCAGGTGATCCATGTGGTCCACAGCGTCCTTTAATGTGCACCAGGTGGGTGATCATTTTGAGGATGCTGTCACATTAAATAGACACAATACACAATAGAGTAGAATAAAGTTTCCTACCGTTTCTGTTCTCCTGTTCTTCTCCTTTTTGATTGAATCGTCACTATAGAAAATTGCAAATCAATTCATTATCCATCATAACTGTTATTGATGGTGTGTGTGTGTGTCTGTGTGTGTTTGTGTGTATCTGTGTGTCTGTGCGTTTGTAGAGGGAAGACAGTGACAAGATCGGACAGTTGGCTTTCTTTCCTCCTAATGGAAGCTTTAACCTGATGTACTACCCATACTACGGCAAGAAGGCTCAGGTAACACACACACACCACCACATACCTAGCATAGTGATCTGTGTTAGAAGGATCTGCAGAAGGATCCATGTCTGTATAACAAATGGATCTATGTTAGATCCAATAGACCACATTAAAGGATCCAGATCAGTACAACTGCTACATCTGGCTTGGTAGCACTTGTAGAACAACCCAGTGCGAGCAGTTTTAATAATTCTGTGGTACATTTCTAAAACGATAAATGTGGTAATGTCATGTTTTATGAGCATCTCATTCTTCTGGGTTTCAGGTGAACTACACCCAGCCACTGGTGGCCGTGAAGTTCCTCAATGCCTCTCTGAATACAGACATTGATGTGGAGTGTAAAATCAACTCCAACTCTCTCAGAGCTGGTAGCGAGAGAGATAAGTTTGCCGGACGCGTGTCCTTTAAATTACGAATCAATGAGAATTAGAACATACACACATTTACACACAACTGCAATAAGCACAAGATTCACTCAGACATTAAAGCTGCACTAATCCAGATGTTGTTCCATCTGGTGAAATTTTATTCTAAAACATTTAATGTAATTACATGAATGTTACCGATCAGAACCAAAAAAAGTCAAACATTTTCATCACACAAACATTTGTGTGATGAAGTATGAGTGTATTAGATAGAGAAACTGTTGTTATCATGGTTAAAGGGGAACAAAGCATTTTGGCAAATAAAACACTTTTAGTATTCCCAATTTCATTCAGGAAAGTTTTGTAGCCTGATAAAAATCATTAAAAGGACTTTAGTTATTCCAGTTGTGACCAAACAGGAATTTTTAAAAAAGTAGTCAACAAAGTTCAAATGCATATCCTCTGGGGGTCTTCATAAATTGCTTTTGGTCGAGTAGATGCAAGATGCATCATTTTCTCTGATTAAACTTGGATGTGAAACACTAGAAATCATGTTCCATCTAACTCCCAAACCAATCAGGTAATGACTCAAGCTGACTTCACGAGCATGCACTGTGTTTGTCAGTAATAATACATTTCAGGTATAATGCTGCTTTCAGTTTTATATTGTAGTCTGATTTTTGAAGTCCAAGTGTTTTTTAATTGTATCTGTTCACTGCAGGGATTGGAACCAGCCCCAACATGATGTTAACATGGATAAGCGTAAAAGATAATGAATGGATGGATGTGATCATGTTTGCCAACCATCTTTACTCAGGATAACCTTAACATCAGTACGACCACCAGAGGGCGATAATATCCAAAATAAAATTGGTGCAGCTTTAATGTAAACACACCTTGAAGCTATCACCATACACGCACACACAGTATCACTGCCACTGAGGATGGACTCTGAACAATAGCAGACAGGAGGAATCACTGTCATTTTCTTCCAGATCACTTCCTGTTTGTCTCTACATTGTTCTCTCTCTCTCACTCAGCATATCAGTCTGCATGAGTTTGTTTACTGTTTCCTGCCACCATCGGTCATTGGGATTATTTATTGATCATTTTATCATTTATTTATTACCTATTTATTTGTCTTGGGGTTTTAAGAATTACTTTTGTGTTTTAAGAAAACAGAACAGGCAGTTGCTTACTTATATTGAGTCCGACTCTGAAAAACTTGATTGATTTTTTTTCTCTAGATAACATATCAGGCATGATCTGGTTGGACACTCAGAAACCTGGATACAAATCATCTAAAGCATCCTAGGAAACCAGGGAC
This sequence comes from Brotula barbata, assembly GCA_900303265.1. Taxonomy (NCBI): domain Eukaryota; kingdom Metazoa; phylum Chordata; class Actinopteri; order Ophidiiformes; family Ophidiidae; genus Brotula; species Brotula barbata. The sequence continues at coordinate 16,796 of OMNV01011139.1, read as the reverse complement.
CAGTTAAGGATTCAGATCAAGTTCATAAACAGAACTAAATTTCAGATACAGAATAAAAGCAGATTAAGAAAAGAAATCGGTTGAGAAACTGGAAACTGTTCTGTCTCAGTGGTGCTCTGTCTCAAAGGTGGGCTGTCTCAAAGTTATTCTCTGGTCACAATTCTTCTATTGGTGGTTCAGCAGCCAATCAGCTCGCGAGATGGAGTGGAGGGAGAGTAAACTGTATTTACTTATAGTTGATTAGCCAATTAGTTTGTTGAATAAGTTAGGCAAATGAGGTGATGCATTAGTTCTCTGAATCTGTTTTTAGGTGATAACTTAGTAAGTAGCTAGTGTAACTTTGCTGTGTAAATTATTCTGCTTATTTGATTTTTCTTTCTTTTTTCAATCATGAGGTTAAGCACAACAAGCAGCAGCTCCTCCAGGCCATACACACACAAGCACACTCTTTTCCTTCATTTGTCACTTGTCAAGGTGTTGCTGTCGACCAATCGTCTCCCTTTAAAGAGTGACACCACTTCCTGTTTGTAGTCTTCGCCTGC
>OMNV01011139.1:1433-16234 GCA_900303265.1 Brotula barbata | reverse complement strand
GCCTGCCAATGAAATGCACCTGTTGTATGACGTTATATGCTCATTTGTGATTGATTGATTTACCTCGCCTGAAGATTTCACGTGTAAACTCACAATTAAAACAAGAGATTATAAAACAATTAAAAATATGTGCCGGGTCTGGTTAATAAAGATGTGGGGACATGAACAATGTTGGTTGGATGAAAGACAAGACAAAAAGAGTAAGTAAAGCATTTTCATTAAATTTGACTGACAACATGACGTTACCTCATGAAATGTTTAAATCTATCCTCAAGAAGGCTCTCCATGTTGTGTCTGTGACTCTGGGCGCCAATACACACAATGTCGTTAAAAATGCTTTTACTGAAGGCAGGTACTCAGCGTGATATTAATCAGATTTATTTAGAATGTGAATTTGCCTTTACGTGTGTAATATTTTGAGATCATAATCATCGTAGTTGTACATATAGATAGCTATACAATACAACAAAGGGAGACTGTTTTACTACTTTTGTACAGAATATATATTTAGTTTGAGTGTCGATCATTCATGATTACGCGGTCAAAGAAACAGAACGTGAGTTGTTTCAATACTCAAGATGTATTAATAAAGTTTTACACGCTAGTTATTTCTTTTCCTATTTTTAAGTTTGTCCTCTCTCTGCTTCCGTTTCACATATACTGCGCATGCGTACAAACAAACCGGAACTGAACTCGAGACGCATGAAGAGAAACAAACGAGAGAAAGCTACTATCTGAATGAAAATAACAATAAAACTGTAAATTTAGGAAAAAGCGAAGGGCTGAAATTACTGAGAAAAAACATGGAGCCTGAGGAGCGGTAAGAGCCGCTTCAAAGCGAGCTAACGACAGCAGTTAGCTGAGCTATAAACATTCAACTTATAGATCAACGTGAAATTAGTTTATTTACAGCCATATCCCTAAACTCTGTGCATAGTCTGAAAATTATAAAGGCTTTTAAGAAAATACATAAAATGCTGGACAGCACAGGACGCTATATATAACTGTAAATATTGCCAGTGTCATTCGGATGATTTTTGAATGAACCTGTGTTATTTCACTGAAATGTATTCAGTGAGCTCGGATATCAAAAATGTGTTAATGTGACTTTCACAGACCTGATAAAGCCTCTGATTTATCAACTGTCTGGTGCATTTAAGATACAGTTTAATAAGCAACCAACTGGATGGTATGATTTGGTCCACGTGGTGCGATAGGATACAACACACAGCGATTCAATAAGATGCAGTGTTTATGATGAAGCAGACCATGATTCTAAGAGTTCATTTTAATTCAACAGCCATTTGGTTTTAATTGCAAAAAAACTAATTTGTTAGAATGGTCTTATGATTCACTGAAAATAAAGCTTTGATAAAGCTGAGCTTATACCAAGCAAACAGGCCTTTTTATGAATTCACAGCAAATATCTGTAGCCAAACCAGTCCAGGATTTCGGTGATATTGTGCTGTGACCTTTTATTCCAGTACACGGCCACATCTCACAACTTGTAGTGAATACAAAGAGCTTAGAGCTCTCTCTCGCTCTCTCTCTCTCTCTCTCTCTCTCTCTCACTTACTCACTCACTCACTCACTCACTCAGTTTCTGTGTCTCTCTATGCTTAGTCCAAGAGATGAGCAGGAGGAGTCTTTGTGTTGCCATGAGAACAGTGACGGGACCAATGACAACAATAACAAACAACCTCGCAAGGTGGTATTGAGCAGAATGAGCAGCTATTTTCAGAGTCATTTCACTTTCTCATTTTATAATGTCTGTTTCTGCTTGCTTTTCTCTCAGCAGACAGTGTCTCCAGGTGCAGGTGAACACCCGCTTCAGTACAACTACACTTTCTGGTACAGCAGAAGAACCCCTAGTCGGCCAGCGAGCTCTCAGAGTTACGAACAAAACATCAGACAGATTGGAACAGTGGCGTCGGTATGGACACAAGCACACACACTCACTCATGCAGCCATGTGTAGTCGTCAGATATTGATCTGAATTCAGCTATTGCTTGAGAGACAAAATATGACATCAGTGCAGCGTTAAAGTGAAGTGTTTCTGTAAACATTGTGGATATATTTTGCACAGCAAATAAAGTGAATTCTACAGGCCCGCACAGTGAAAGATGCCACCAATAGTATCACATTTTATTATGGTATATATATATATATATATATAGTGATATATATATGGTGATATTTAATAAAAAAAATATCACAAATGTGACTTTTTCTCAGTATCATGCAGGCTTCATCAATATGACCACAACATGACCAAACCTAATGTACCGCTAAAACTAGAACACATTACTTAATTTGTTTTATGCTTACTTCGTGTTTAGTATATTTTCGTTTACAATTGTTAACTGTAGGTGGAACAGTTCTGGAAGTTTTACAGTCATCTGGTTCGACCAGGAGATCTGAGTGGACACAGCGACTTTCACCTGTTTAAAGAGGGAATCAAACCCATGTGGGAGGTAACAAACTTAACCAACAAACTCTGTAAAGCACTGCAGTGTCAAACAAATTGAATTGACTCTGAAACATGGAAGAACATTTAAACGCAAAGATTTCAAACTCACTCTCTCTCACTCATCTCGGTCAGGATGAGTCTAACCGCAGTGGGGGAAAATGGATAATTCGTCTTCGTAAAGGTTTAGCAAGTCGTTTTTGGGAGAACATCATCTTGGCCATGCTGGGTGAGCAGTTCATGGTGGGTGAGGAGATCTGTGGAGCTGTGGTGTCCATCCGCTTTCAGGTATGCAAACTATTACTACAGCAGTACCACACTGTAGTGTTACTACCATACTAACTAAAGCCAGCACTACTTCAGGCTCATACTTTAGTACTGCAATGTACTGCTCCTTTACTGCCGCACTTCATCATAATGTTGTTCCATTTCAGTATCACACTCTGGGGCTCCCTCAGCACCACACAAAACCACTGCAATACATTGCAGTGTTACTCCAGCATCTTACTGCAGCACTATTGCAGTACTGTACTGTCTTCCGCTGCAGAACCACACTGTTGAGCTACTACTGTACAACATTATAGATTTACACAAGTGCCACATTGTACTATTGCTGCAGTTCAGAATGGACCTGAAAAGACCGTGTGTGTATAAAGACTGTGTGTGTGTGTGTGTGTGTGTGTGTGTGTGTGTGTGTGTGTATGTGTATGTCAGGAGGACATTTTGTCCATTTGGAACAGAACGTCCAATGACCAGATGACGACATCCAGAATCAGAGACACTTTGAGACGAGTCCTTAACCTTCCAGCTAACACCATTATGGAGTACAAGACCCACAATGACAGCCTCAGGTACATATCTGCCTACCTGCCCGCCTGTCTGTTACTCAGCGTGTCTATCTGCCTGCCTGTGTCTCTCTGTCTGCCTTTTTTTCTGTCTGTCTGTCACAATATAAAATGTTACCTGTATTTAAAATTTTTATCTTTCTGTTGTGTGTTTATTTTCAGGGATAACTCCAGCTTCAGGAACACAAAGATTGCGCTTTGAAAGGGAGAGAATCATCTGGCTATCCCTCTGTCCAATCAGGATGCAGATTACATCATCTTGCTCTGTTTTATCATTGGTCAGTGAGGAGGGCAGAAGTTGCTTTAGGTATGAGTGAATCTGTGCGTCTGTGTGTGTGTGTGTGTGTTTCATCTCTGGACCAATAAAATCACTCGCTCATTATTTATTGAATTGAAGAAACGTGTACTGATTGTTCATTTTTCTGTTAGTTTACGTAACGTTTCTTCTGCTTCTAATGTTTCTTGGCAGGTACACTTTCTTATTAGTTGACCGATTTAATCAGTTATTCCCCCCATTTTTACTCATTGTTTTACAGCAAACATTCATCAATGGTATCAAAGATAATGTATAACAAGATGAAACTGTTTTATTTCTAAATCTTGAACAATTTCTCTCCATACGAGTAAAACAACTAGACTTTGCTTCTCTCTGGCTGCAAAATGTGATTTTTACACTTATTTTGAAACAAATATCCAAATCATGCAAAAAATGTGGTTTTAAATTCCACCATCAATTTGCAAATAGAAGTCCTGGATGAGAGAGGGGCCTGGCTGTCAACATGAGAAACTCTAGGCCATCAGTTATTTGTCTGTGAAGAGTTTGTTGGGTGCTTTGCTTTTGTATGTAACTTGTTTGTTACTTGTAATAAAATAATTGAAGTTTGCAGTTGCCCACTTTAGCCCACTTTCATCTGTACAGTATGTCTTTGGGGACCATCCAATGCCTCAAGATGAGGTGTAGACTGTGCCTGCTTCAGTGGAACCTCTTTGAGGCTCCCATTCCCCCTACACGTGACTTGTGTCTCGCTTCATGGGAAGTGTCAGTCTATGTAGGACGGCCTGCCTGCCTGTCTCTCCTCTGATGAAGAACAAATATTGTTTTGGCTGGATACTAATGGTTTCTGGGAAAACAAAAGTGGTGATGATTTTAGGAAATGCAAGGATGCACTAGTTGTGCCTTCCGTGAAACAAGACATAACTCCTGACTTCCTCAATGCGGGCGACTGACCTATAGAAGTCATCTGTGCAAGCGACTTAAGAGCTTCGCACCCACAGACAGGAGGAGATACAACGACGGGGTCTTTTCGGTGGTAAGGAAGATGTACTAAGATATTTAAGACAAAATAAAGCCTTTCATAAAACTACCAGAACAGTTAGTTGATTGATCCCTGGAGGGAAATGATTTCTTTATTTAACCCTTCCTAACTACAAGAAACAGTGGGCGGCACTCATATGCACATCATACACACACACCAGCCTGTAGATATTGTAGATATCTTGATATATATATATAGATATTGTATAGAATTATCTTGCTACTTTTCATACTGTGTTCATTTTTAATGTGTACATCAAAACAGATCCACGTTCTCCAAAACCACGTGTTTCGTACTGGGTAAAGAAAGTTTTATGTTCATTTTAACAGTTAGGTCAGTAAATCAACTATCAAGTCGCTCTCTTGACGGACAATCGAATTCTTGAAAATTCTTAATCAAACAGCGAAAACAGTACACCCTCCCCCATGTTTTACGACTGGAGGATTACAAATTACGATGATGTCATACTACATTGGGAAAGTTCTTCCTGAAGCGATGACCGTCAGCAGCGAATGGTCGGTTGCTTGCCTTCAGCATTGCACAGGATTTAAATGTCTTGTTTTTATTTACCTCCCTCCCCTCCTCCCCCTGTTTGCTCCCTCTCTGCTTTCACTACTTTTTCCTGTCCTCCTTCTACCCTCTTCCTCTTTTCACGTTCCTCTTCCCTTTCTCGTCTTCCCCTCCTATCTCTCTGGCAAAGGCGGACCGGGAGATAGAGTTCATTAAGGAAAGCAGTAAGATTATCACCTCACACCGCACACACCCACATCCACACACACGATCGCTCATCCTCTCATTAACAGCGTGTCAGTTGAAGCCAGGTCTTCCTTAAGCATTCAACTTTTTGCTTTATCTTTCTGTTGGTCTCTCATACACACGGGTTGTGAAGATCGATTTTATCCCCATCAGCGAAGGTTTTTACCTTGCACATGAAGCTCTGAGGCAAAGGTAAAGCTTGATTTATCTATCCTTGTTTACCAAGACATAACGTCTCTTTTCATAGTTTTCTATGATACAGAAAAATATTTGTTTCACTTATGAAATTATTTTTATTATTATAACAACTCTATTTGCATAGCAAATGCAGGAAATACAACTCAAATGCTTTATAACAAGGAAATTTCATGCACTGTTTGCTTCACGTAAAATAGAATAAAATGAACATTAAAGCCTATTAAAGACATTGAGATAAAATAAAATTAAGGTAAAAATGCATAGAAGAAAATATAGATAAATTAAAATGATGTTAGAAGACAGAAGACAGGATAGAGACAGGATAAAAGACATTTATGTCTTCAATAGTAGTGGAGATTTGTTAAAGATTTGGCACAGTGCTGCAGTAACCTGCAGCCTGGAGTTTAGTACTGTTAACTCACAGAAAGAAGGTCATGGGTTTGACTCCTGGTTGTGGAAGTTGTGGAAATGTCTGTGTGCAGTATGTATGTTCTCCCTGTGTCTGTGTGGGTTTCCTCCCACCTATAAAGATATGCAGCTTAGGTGAATTGGCGTATTTAAATCGACCATAGTTGTGAATGGGAGTGTGATTGAGTTCTCTGCCTCTGTCAGCCCTGCAATGGACTCTGCCTTTTGCCCAAGCTGTATGATGGATGGATGGCTCCATCAGTTCCTCTGTTTCTCCCTCTCCATCTGCTCACTGTTAGAGCTTTAGCATTGATGCTATAATTAGCATTCTTAGCGCTCTTTAGCATCAGCTAATGATGTCAAGCAGCATTAGCAGTGGAACTTTAAAGTTCAGAGGTCAGTCACAAAGTTAGCATGGTTCAATGTGTCAGGATGCCATTTGATTCTGTGTTTTGTTTTGACAGTTTCACTGCTGGCAGCTTTAATTTTAAGCTGCTTGTAGAGATGCTGGGAATGTTTTCTGGTTCTGCGCCCATGTTCACAGTTTACACAATTCTTGCTACATAATTGAGGTCTACAGTAACAATAATAATTATCAGAATAAGAACAATAATAATAATAATCAGGTTAAAAACGAAAATGAGATTATTATACTAAATATATACTGTGTATATAAATCAAGTTAAAGATTCAAATGAAAAGCCAAATGAAAGATGTGTCATAAGATTGTTTGTAATCCTCAGATGGAGAAGCTGCTTTACAGCTTGAAATAACCTGGTTATTTATCTGGATTACACTCAAGTCTTTAGTCCTCTCTCACATACACACCAACACACACATGCTTACACCCCCTCCCTGCACACATACACAGTCATCTGTTAGCATGACCATGACTGTAGATAGCTGATTGTTTGTGGAAAGCACAGAGCTGCAACAGTTTTTATTCCTGATGACTTAACTTTGTGTTAGGAAAATCTTTGAATGAAGCACAGAGTTATCTGGATCAAGGAAAGGGTTCACTTTAATGAATCTTGCAGCAAGGAGACAAGTCCGCACGGCGGTACAGAGTTGTCTGAAGGGCCAAGCGAGGTACATGGATCTTTTTAGATCCATGCTGCGTAACAGAGAGATAAACGTAGTCAAAGCTACTTCTCACACTCTGGGGTTAGCCCTCACTTGTGAGACAGAATTGTCTGAGGTCAAAACAAGTGGCACTGCTACGTGCTGTTGTGAGAAGCAGCAGGTGTGTGGAATAGAAAACAAGTAAGCTCAGTACAATGAGAATGGACTGTGTTCTTCTCTATTGAGTATAAGGCAAGTACATATTTTTCTGACACTTTGTTTAACATTTAGTCAGGTTTTTGAGTTTCTGATCAGTTGTTATAGATGTGCCTAAAATATAGATGATTGCTGCATGGAGGAAAATTAATAAAGGGACTTCCATATTCGGGGAGAACATTACCAGTCTGTGAAAGGGTATCAAATTATAAGTTGTAAAATTTAGGTGCTCAGCTTCAGAAAGTTTAAGGAACAGTTATATCATCCAGATAGTGAAAGTGGGATATGAAGAGCTTCAAACAGGGCAACTTAACGTCTGTCATTTTTTCCAGATCCATCAGGATGCTTGTATCCACTTGGTCGCCAGGGGTGTGTCTGTGGTTGCTATGTATAGCAGAAGTTTGGACAGCGACCTTCAAGTTGGCTCTGATTGGCCCGTGGTCATGTGACCCCATGTTCTCTAGAGCGATGCCCACGGCAGCAGCCAACCTGGCATTGTCACGGTTACGGAGCGACAGCAGTCTGAGCAGCGGATACTGGTATGATGTCAATCTCCTGGACGAGGACTGCTCCGCCTCTAAAGGTTAGTTTGGTTGGTCATACGGTGCATTAATTAACTGTCTGAAAATAAAGGAACATCTCCGTGAGCTACTTTGCTTCTTATATAAGTAACTCAGTGTTGGATGAAGACTGCTGTTTGTTGGATTCATAGTTTACTTATACTATGTTCAGATGGTCATGAGAAAAAATGGTGACCTCATAGAGACAGTGTGGGCCTGAACATGGAGGTTAATTCTAACCTCTTTATATGATGTCATATACATTAAAAGGCATTTGAAGTCTATGCCAGTAGTTAGATTGATCTAAAAAGCCATTTTTTTCCAGGCCAAGAATTGAAAATGTTGCATTAAGGCTGTTTCACACCAATTATTTGCACAGAAATTTATAAAAATTGATTATATGTATCATAATGGAAGCTTGCACACAAAGGCCTAACTTTTGTGCATCAAGAAAAAAACTGTGGAATTCCATCTATGATCCTACACGCAATGAAATCGTTTTGCTTTGCAGGACATCGCATTTTCCAAACCTTACCCCAACTCCTGCTGACAAATGAGAGAGAGCCTGATCATTCTGGTGTACCACCACCATAGTTTATATAATAAAAAGATGGATTTTGGTATGTTTAGCATAACAGTAAGACATTATGTACGATTACATGCATACACGTTATACAATACATTTATAATGTGATTAAGACCCTAAATAAACACCTCTAATCATGTTAATCCCCATAATGTTCATATCTCAGTAAATATGTGGTTTAGTGCAATCATAATCACACAAATAAACATGTTTTAGAACATGTGTATACGTGTTTGTTGACTATTGTCTCCATTATGTGGAGGAAAAGGGGAATTGTACTGACTATTACCTGCCATACACAACTGATTGTAGGGTATATTATAATGGATGAAATCCCGATATTCATCTGAAGGCTGAAGGACAGTTAAGTGTTTTCCATCTGTGCTGCACAGTCACGCACACATCCTCCAAAGTGTGTATTTTGTGTCTATTGGCATCTCTCAACAAAGGGAGTCACCTCCACCTGCTGCATGTTCTTTTTTGGAGATCACTCCCAGAAGTTGTGGGTGTTCCCCATTAATGATGTGGTGGAGCATTTTCTAAGAAATGATAAAATGTGACTTTTTCTTTGTTTGGTGTTAAATTGTTAAATCATGTTGACAATAGCTGCATGGGTAGTCCTCAAATCCGTGGCATTGTGTATCGCACCAGTATGAAACAGCTTTTAGAGTCACAACTAGTAAGCTTCATCAGCTGTTTTGTATTGGTATTTCCCAATTTCCAGAATGACTTAAATGCAGCATTACTCTAATAACGAACTATTGTTCCTATGTTTCTAAAACAAATTAAAAGCAGATTTTAGGAAATGTGCATTAAATTAAATTAAGTTAAAATTAGATAAAAATCCAAGGTGATCGAAACATTTTGGATTTTTTTTTTATTTCCCTTTATGATTGTCATTTCTCAAATCTTTATTTGAGAATACGTTTTGTCCAAATATTTTATACATCAGGGACAAACACTGAAAATATGAAATTACCCTGTTTTTCTTATTAGATTTGTTTAGGTTAGATTTTATTTTAATATATTCAAACTTAATTTCAGCCTTAACCACCCTTGGTGACATGGAGGGCTATGGTCACGCCTACATCGGTCCCTTTAACCCCGCCCTGTGCCATGCTGCCTCCCTATTCACTCATCATTGGGAGGCAGGACTCGCCTCCCCTGGTTGTCTGGACGCTGACTGGCCGAATCTGCCACCCATCACACCACCCAGCCGGGTCTTGTTTACAGTGCTTAGGTTCTTCCGCTGGGCCCATGTGGGTGTAATCTCCTGTAAGTAGGTGTGGTCTTTTACAACTGGGTGGGGTTTAGTGTGGGCGTTACCAGAGAGCTCCGGATGCAATATTACAATATTTATTTGAAAATACAATATGTATTACAATTTTTTTGCCTGTCGTTGTTGTGCTTTGATATTATGAACATTTACACATTTTTTTATTTAAAAAAGTTTTATTTAAATAAAACAATAAAACTGGTAATTGTTTTTTGTTGATTGTAGTGTTCCGGACTTACCTTAGTTGAGATGTAGCCCCGTGAGCACTCCACTCACAGTGATGATGATTGAGATGCAGATAGACGGATAGATAAGATAGATACCTTATTAATCCCAAAGGAAATTTCAGCATTGTAGGTCAGTTTGTTTTTTCATGGAAGTAATCACCATGCACATAAAAATTCTCTTAAAACAAACTAATAGAAAGGCTAGCTTTTGTATTAGTATAGCTAGCTAAATAATCTTGCAATGTTTTTAAAATAAAGTTTAAATTTATAATCAGCATGGTGATTTAAGAAATCTGTGAATCGGTGTGACTTACTCTGCTTGTGGACAGTGTTTATTGTGAATAGATTTTATTATATAATAATATCGATGTATATATAATATATAGATGTGCGTCCTACATATTGTCTCTCCTTGTCCTATTTTCCGTCTCATAAGACAAAGGATTTTTCTTGTTGTTCTTCCTTTGTTGGGCTCGGCTTTCAGCTCCAACTGACTTATGGGAGAGCACGGGACAGGAAGTGGCCTCAGCCCTCAGAGCCATGGGTCTGCCAATGGGTCCGGTTGTCACTATGGAAACAAGGAATGGTGACGGACCACATAAGGCCCTCACAGCCATCAGAGAGGCTGACAAGGTGAAAGGTGAGAGAGGAATCTCAGTGTATGTGGATCAGTGGTCATGTTGACCCAGTAATTAGTGTTGATATTTGGTTAACAATTGACTAAACAACAAAAAAAAAAACATCTGCAGTGTTACAAACACTTTTTTGTTCTTGTTCTTCTCATAGTGGTCCTCATGTGTATGAGCTCTGTCCTGATTGGTGGAGAGGATCAGAGACAGCTCCTATTGGCTGCTCTAGACATGGGGATGGTCTCAGATGGTTATGTGTTTATTCCTTATGATGCCCTGCTGTATGCCATGCCTTACCAGGTAACTAACTAACTAACTGACTGACTCGCTGACTCACTCATTCACTCACTCACCAACTATCTTAATGACTGAACGTCAGAATGACAGAAAAGTTACACTTTCATTTCTTTCATAATTTTTTTCTTGTGTTTAGAAAGTTTTCTAGAATTTTGTCTTTACTTCATTAAGCATGTTTTATTTTGATTTTGATTCTATTTTTGTTGAACACAGTGTGTTCTTCTCACTCCTCTGTGTCCAATCAGGACACAGTGTTCCCTCAGCTTATCAATAACACGAGGCTACGCCATGCCTACAGTTCTGTCCTGACCGTTACTATGGAGTCCGACCAGAGTTTCTATGAAGCATTTCGTCAGGCTCAAGTGAGCCGTGAAATCCGGTCCGCCATTGCCGCTACAGAGGTAGATATACAGATATACACACAGAAGTGCTTACACTGAAAATACACATTACAGACAAAAACACACAAACTTTGGGTTTGTAAGATATAATTATGTGTCTTACTTCTTTTTTGCAGGTGTCTCCAGTGTTTGGGACCATCTTTAATATGGTATACTTTGTCGCCAAGGCGGTGGAGGAGCGGCGCCAGGCGGGGGGTGGGCGTTGGGTGACGGGCGATCAGCTGGTCCAGTCAGATGGAGGCTTTGATTTCCGAGGCTTCAACCAGGTCAGAACCTTTTGAATATTGAGCTAAAATTTCTACGGCCTTGTTCAATGGCAGGAGCATCAACAATGGTGGGGGAAAGTGTAGGTCAGCCATGCACACACAATACACACAACAAGATTCCCTTGCCCCACCTTAGCTGCCCCTCATGAGAAGGTGGCCATTCACGGAAATGTTAAAGACCTTAGGTAAAATGCTGTAATGTTGTGCATTTTTTTCCAGGTGCTGCATGGAGGTAAGGAGGGGCGGGGCTTACAGGCCAAGTATGTGGTGTTGGATTGCGACGGAGATCGACTTGTGCCAACACACACTCTTGCTCCTACGCACACATATGGGAGCATTGGAGGCCTGAAACCACTGGGTCGGACCTTTATCTTCCCTGGAGGAAAACCACCATCCTCCAGCTTCTGCTGGTTCAGCCCCGAGGAGGCCTGCACAGGAGGTACATTCAGGGACAGGCAAAGGGTGGGAACATTCAGAACTCCTGCCTAGGTAGCTTCTGATCCCTAAGTAGGCATTCAGGGACCTGTAATGGTTTGTTTAATGATGTAATGCTGTATTGTTTTTTGCATCCATGTTTTTACGTGGCTGTAGAAACAAACAATAAGGTCATTTATTGAGTATTGTTTGATATTTTAGGAGATTTCACTGCACCTGTTTGTTTGTTTGATTACACTGATGCTGGTTCTGTTTACATGTAGGGGTGGGGCCTATGACTCTCTTCTTCCTCCTCTTGTTGCTGTGTGTTCTGATTGGAGCTTTTTTCTACTGGAAGAGGTCAGCATGGCTATTCTTCATTTTTAGTTTTTTCTATATAATTAGTGCCATTGAATAAAATTCAAATACATTTATGAAATACTGGAAAAAAAATTAGAAGCAAATTAGAAATCATCAGCCATGTACAAGTAAATAAAATAACACTTTCAGGACATGATTCCTACACATCTATTGTTTATTTTACAGCAAGAGTGATGTCTCTGCCCTGTTTTTCAGACTCTTCCATTTAATTCTTAAAATTGTCCACAATTTATCATATTCTTTCCTCAGCATAGTTGTTTTTAGTCCATTGAGACTGGGTTCCAATGTTTCCCATGTTTTCACATCTAACTTTGTTATTCAGTAAAGGTAGCTGTATTTTACAGAGCAAAAAGATCCACCAACCCAAAAAATATTTGTGTGAAAATGATTTGAAGAAGGAAAAAAGTATTTCTGTTCCTCTGACTTTTGACTTTTCCTTGCGCATTACAACATCCATTCATACGACTTCCATATTAGATGTTGATTGTTAATAAATGTGATAATTTTGTGATAATGAATTCCTTCAGGATTAATAAAGTATTTATCTATCTATTATTTATTTTCACACTTACACCTTGTTTTTACATGTGCAATGTAATAATAATAATTTTCTTTTTAATGTAAGGTGTAAATCGGGCTTTTGTTTCCGTCTGTGTTTCAGTTTATCATACAAAAACGTATCCACCTCAGGTGGGCAATATTTTGCCCATTTAAAAAAAAGAAGAATTTATCTGCTATCCATTAATCAGATATGATCGATCATTTACGTTCTTATCGGATTAATGAGACATAAATTGATTGCGGCATCAGAAAAGATTAATCTGATTTGTGTCTGTGCAGAAACTACAGGAGAGGAGTAAACACCACCAAACTTGTCCTGACGTTGGATGACATTGTCTTCATTGACACGCATGTCAGCAGAAAGGTTGGTTAACTCTGTAATATGCTACCTGTCCCCTGTCTCCATGTCCTCCTGTGCTGAATGACACTCATGCCTACTGTTACTCTTTTCTTTTTGCAAAGAAATTAAACGACGAGTCAATCATGAAGAGCATTCTGGAAAATAAAACTCCTCTCCGATCAGTCGCACGAAGCTACATACTGACAACTCCCGAGAGCTCCAATATAGGATTACTGGAGGTACACCTGTCTGTCTGCCTGTCTCTCTGTCTGCCTGTCTTTTCTTTCATATGTGGCCATTCGGTAAAACGTGTGAGTTTTGTGCTGCTCTCTCAGGGAGACTGGGTGTGGCTGAAGAAGATTCCTGTTGGAACGCAAGTAAAAACTGTAAATGAAAGCACCAAGAATCTATTCAGCCAGGTATGAAAACAACAAACAATGAAGCTACAGAAACACACTACGATCACCAATATTTATGCTAAACCCACCAGTTACCAATAGATAATCAAGTTGACAATATCATAACAGATAGATAAACATTAAAATACACAACATTTAATAAACATCCCCTTTGATTTTGTCTTTACAGTTTGTTTTAGCATATCTTGTTTATTTCATTTATTTTTCATTAATTTTATTGTTCATTTCAATATATTCAGTTTTAAGTATATTTAGTGATTGTTGTAGAATATTTACCGTTGAGGTCTAATCCTTGTTTTGAGCCATCTTAGTTTATTTTAGCATAGCATGCTAACAAAATCTTCCCTTGCAAGTTTTCTCCTGGTAGTAAATTGATAATATTCAGGAATTTAACCTGACTGTCTGTTAGCACTGTGTTTTCTCCTGCTTTGACATTTTGCACATGTATGTGTAGTTGAGGGAGATGCGACATGAGAACCTGAACCTGTTTCTGGGTATCTTTGTGGACAATGGGATCTTTGCTGTGGTGGAGGAACACTGTCCACGTGGGAGCCTGGCCGACTTGCTGGCCGATACCAACATGAGGCTGGACTGGATGTTCAAGTCCTCCTTACTCACCGACCTGATCAAGGTACTACGGAAGCCGAAAGGCAAGCAAAAAGCCAAAAAAAAATTTTCAGATATGCTCATTTTTTTAAGTGTTTGTTGTTGTAGTACCCATTTTGCCCACAAGCTGAAAACTGTTTTTTTTGCCCTTTGTTACCCCTGAAAGACAAACAAATAAAAGTTTCTCAGAAACACTCATTTTTCTAAGTTTTTGTTGTGGTAACATCCATTTTGGCCATGGGGTGGCCGCTGAAAACTTTTTTTTGGCAGTTTGTAACCCCCGAAAGGCAAGTGTAGGAGCAGAAGGGGGATTGGTTTATTTTGCCACTGGTGTGTTGATTGTCGAGCTGATTGGGTGATTGGTGGAGGCGCTATATAGGGTAGGAACCCTCCTTTGTCGGCAGGTGTTTCACCCGGAAGGACAAACAGTTTTTTGACTTGAAGTGTAGAGGCCAAACCAAAGCTTCAAGCCCCTGAAGTGCTGCACCGGATTATTGTAAATGACGCGCTGATTGTTACCTGCCGTGATGAATTGAAGTTCAAGACACACTTGTCAGTTGAACGCTTCTT
>OMNV01011138.1:27409-41295 GCA_900303265.1 Brotula barbata | reverse complement strand
ACAATGGATTCATTAAAATGCATAGAAACAGGAAAGGTGTGTATACAGCTAAGGTGTGTTCAGGTGCAGGTATTTAATGCGTAAGTCTGTTATTGAATGAAAGAGAACAAAACTTTATAATAAACAATAATTCAGGGAATCAGGGGAATAAAGAATTTTGACTCTGACTTATTGGCCAAACGTTTTGAAACGAACATTGCAGTACCAGAATGAGGCTGAGAGTTATAAAAAGATTTCATGAGTTCTTTGATGGATCATGGCCAAACTAAAAATAATAACTATTGTATTAACTGTCGAAATTCAGCAAGCTGATTAATGTAGAGTGCTAAAATAAATGTTTATCTGTCTGTCTGGAGCTCATTAAACTAAATATCATGGTAATAAAACCCATAGTTAATAGGTTAAAAAGCAAAAAGAGTCTATATGTTATGTTTATGTTATTCTACAGAATGAATGTTGCTCATCGTTGAGTGTATGAAGGATTAAGGGGTACTGAAGCCTGCTGCAGACCAGTATTTTCAATATCATATCATGTCTGCCACCTAGTGGCCTGATTGAACGCTGCCTGTTATCAGACCAATGAGATAATTTCCCCAGATACAAATGACAACAGTCGTCATTGTGAACCAGTGTTAAGCCTGTTATTCATTGCAAACATTTATTACATTTTTATGATGCAAACAACACCAAGTCCCTCCTTTGTTGGAACAGCTCATCACGTCGTAATGAGGGAATGAAAGAGACACAAAGGGACAGGAACAGAAATAAGAGTGTATGATGCACAATTCCATTGTTTCCTTTAAAAAACATGACGATCAGCGCTCATATTGTAAATTTTGGCATCTTCCCAAATAATGGTCAGTAAAATCAAAACAACAAGGCATGCATAATAGTTTCCGGTAATGCACATAGTTAAGGGAAGCCACTTATAAAAACAGAATCCATGTACAATGTTCATGTACACTTCATATATATGGTCCCTTTCTTATAGGCCTGTATCTGTTCTCGCTGTGGGTCCGTTTATTTAAACTTGGTCACAAGCTATACACCCTGTAAAAGGTCTGTGCTGGAAAATACATCAGGAATATCGATGACTAGTACACATTACAAACCTGCCAACCCTCCTGCCCATATCCTCCTTCAGCTTTCACTGCATGTTTTTATCAAGCTATTCATTCAAAGGTTTCATTCAGTTAAATATTTTTACTTTCATCACATTTTTCACTGTGCTATCTACACAATTTCAAACCTCAGCAGGGATATAGCCAGCACTGTTGTATTAAAATCTACCATTTGCCGTTTTCCCATACCACATTTCTCATAAAAAAAGGAGCTCACAGACATTGTTCAATGCTACTGTGCCTGCAAGATAGAAAAGTCCTGTTGCGAATGAGTACCTTCTCTTCCAAATAACCCAAAGGACATCATTAATTTCTACTAGACTGTGATGAACGCACTACTCCATTTTAATAAATGGGTGCGACAAGCCACACATTATAGTGAGGGTTGTGTTTGTGGCCACATATTCTGTTTATTGAAACAAAGTAAAAAAAAAAACTAAAAAAAAAACAAAAGAAGATGATCAAATACTATGCTGAATAAATGTCTTTACGGTTAAAAAGGTGTAGTGCAATGTATACAACTATGCTGCTGTCACTCATTGCTGAAAATGAGTTAAAGAATGGAAAGAGGTGCTGGGAATTGTTGACATTATTAAATCATACAGATTTAAAGTTAGAATGCATCTATCAACACTCAACAGGTGGCAAGTAGGGAGGGAGGGAAAGAGAGCAGCAAATGACAGAATCAATGAAGAAAAGATTCGTCCTTTTAAATGTGAACATACTTTGCTGCAGGACCAATGCTATGTCACTCTCTTAGAAAAAGAAAGAGAGCTAGAAACAAGAATGCGTGTGTGTGCGTGTGTGTGTGTGTGTATATATGTGTGTGTGCGCGTGCGTGTGTGTGTTTGTTTGTTTGTTTGCGCTTGTGTATGTATTCATTAAGAGTGGAACCAAATGTTCGACCAATAAAAAGTCTATTGGGATCAAGTTGTACTGGTTTCTCTGGAGTTGTAGACTTATTTAACCAAGATGGGGCTGAGTATGATGGTACTGGTGGCAACGGTGGGCATCTGAGGGTTTAGTTTAGTCGGGTTTAGCGCCCCCTGATGATGGTGGTGGTGGTGGTGCATTGCGGGGGCTGCTTTAATCGATGTACTGGGAGAGCCAACGAAAGCCCTCGCCGTAGCCCTCTCTCTTCAACACGCTGCACATGAACACCTCCAGTGGTCTTGTGTTCAGCTCCTTCATGGGAATGTTGCCCTGAGAGAAAAAAAAAGTTCCTTTAATTCAGTTCAATTCAATTCAATTTTATTTATATAGCGCCAAATCACAACAAAAGTTGTCTCATGGCACTTTACAGGTAAAACAGCTCAATATATAGAGACCCAACATTCCCCCATGAGCAAGCAGGCGACATTAGATAACAGGTACAGACAGAACGCTGAACATGATTATATTCTTCATCACTGGATATGTTAATTGTTCATGTAAAACAAAACAAAACAAAAAAAAGGGAAAATGTGGTACTTGTGATTAGAAATGACCTCGATTGCTCAGAGATCAATACAGTAGATATAAAATGACACTGACCAAGTGTATGCATCAGAGATAGATTCAATGCAAATAAATAAAGCAGCAAGTAGTAGTACTCTATGTTCTTATGTAGGCTTGAGCTTTCAGTAGCCTGTAAAATTCTAGTGCCAATCAGCACGGGATTTGTGACATTGTGACAACATGAGAAGACGAGCAGCAGCACTTTAATCGAAGTTCTGTCGTCGCTGGACACATTTATGCAAATATATAATGCAGAAATTATTTGATCGTCTACTGGGCTCTTTTTTATCTGCTGGTCTCGAATATTAATTCTAATAATTTCATGTGGAGTGGACTGTGATATTGTGCCTGTCAGATGAGCGGTGCCTCACCTTGCCTGTAGTCTGTCCATACAAGCCAAAAAGTCCCCTCAACCTCTCCTCGCTGATGGCTTCTTGTCTGTCGATCTTGTTGCCCAGGATCAGGATAGGCACATTTCCGATGGTCTCGTCTGTCATGAGTGCCTAACGGGGCAAATCAAGTGTTACTTTCTGGGATAACCCTGACGCACAAGTTTGTGGTACTCCTGAGATTTACTGCAGTTTGGTAACGCACTCCTATTTCTACTTATTTCCTTCCTGTCCAAGAATGCCTGTTGCAGAAAGTATGCAAAGCTGACTTCGTGTCTTACAAACTCAACTTCTCTGATCCAAAGAAATATCTGACTAATTTTGAAAGTTCAAGATGTCCTGAAAACAAAGATTAGCCGTCCGGTGGTGATGACACAAGCACTTACGTCAAGTTCTGCTTTTGATTCAGGCAATCTTTCATGGTCCGCACAATCCACAAGGAAGACAATACCGTTGATGGCGGGGAGGTAGTTTTTCCACACTCTGCGAGCTGTTTGAGCCAAAACACACATATTTCTTACTGTGCACGTCAACATTTTACAACATAATGCAACCACACATAGGAGAGGCACAATTCAAACAAGGCCTCTCACGTGAACACATTCTGCATTTGAAGATATTCCCAATGGATGTAACCATCAGACTGACTGTAACAGACCAGGGTGTTCCAGAAAAAAAAATCCTTTATGGACTGCATGGTTTTCTGCTGTTTCTACTGAAAAAAATGCCAAAATTTTGGATCTTACCAGTGTAAAAACAAATCATTACACACACACACACACCTTGTGCATGGCCTCCAAGATCGAAGGTAGTGAAGGTCATGCCAGCAATTGTCAGCTCTTCTGAGGCTGAAAGACATAAAAAAAAAAACAGTTTATGGTTAAAACTCATTAATTGTTATGTCCGTGGCACAAAACAGGTCACAGATTTTAATCAGGCATGAGGCTTTTTAAATTTTTTTTTTTTTACAAATGTACTTTGCTTCTAAGGATGTGAAAATTTAGGAAAAGCGGCTGCATTAGTCTTTGGTCCCTTTGAAAACAATACAAGCTTTAAAAATTTGCAAAACTGAACTATTAAGACAAATAAAGCGGCATAACCATTAAAAAAAAAGAAATAGAAGCTTAACGATAATGGCAATAATAACTGTATAAGGCTTAATAAGTAATAAACCACAGCTCTGCTCTGTTAATCAAGTTGTTGGCTTGCACCTGTTTTTGCCACCTCTAATTTATTTCCATGCTTTTCACAATCATTAAATGTTTTACATTACTCTGACTTGCTGTTGATTCTTTCAAAATACTGTTTTTTAAGTTTTACTTAAAAAGTTGTTTTCAAGTGGTTAATAAAAAGATAAAACACAATTCGGTCAATTGGTTTTCATCTTACTATGTAGCTGTGAGGTTTGTTTTGCTTTTGCTCAGGCGAAACATGGACATACCACTGTGATGACTAAACACAGCTCCGACACAGCGACAACAAAAGCTGAAACCTCATTACATTAGCCTGCATTGTATGGGTGTAGATATTAATTGGCAATACAATACACCATTCACCACAATTCTACTGTCCTGTGTTTGAAAGCATTAATCACAATAGTAAACATAAATGTGCAGGGATAAAAATGTTGCCTGGATTTCTTTGCATGGATGGTGTTCAACAGGCTGAACGTGTGTTTGTGTGGATGTCAGCTTACGAATGCGATGGTAGCATTGACTCACTTGGATGTAGAGTCGGCACGTGCTGGCCCAATCTGTCATCTTTGAGCATGTGCAGTAGCGTTGTCTTGCCAGCATTGTCCAGGCCAAGAAATACTAACTTGCCGGATTTCTTGTACAGTCCTGAAACAAAGCCAGCAGCACCATGTTAGTGTTGACAACTTTCATGTGTCTTTGGAGAAGATTACAAACACGAAAATGTCACCACAAAAAGAACTAGTTCAGGCAGTGGGGCTCAAATTACAAACATTAAGCTGGTCACAACAAATAAGACCTTTGTCAATGAAGTTGTAAAGGTCAAATTTGTTCTCCAGCATACAGCAGGATATTCACATACATAAATCGATTTTTTTCACATGACGAAAAACTTTCTATGCGGCGTGACCATTCCCAAGTCAACCAAAGTTTGTCCAATTTCTGTGATCAGGTGTCCGTAAAAAACAATAATTAAAAAGGTGTTGTGGGAAAGTGTTCAGGGGCATCTGTTCACTACTAAAGAAATCGCAATTCTTCATAATAAAAGTTGCTTCAAACTATGGGCAATTTGTTCAGATTTCGCCATCATTTTGAATTGGTGTCTTCTCAGATGGGTGTGCTGGTTGAACAAATACAGCACTGAACTCAATCCATTACAAACAAAACTAGGTGTTCACCAGCCTGGCGAGTGTAGGGAAATGCCAGATCTGACAAATTCTGACTGACTCAGCTCTTATAGCTGCCGTCATCGCTCACTGGAGCACAACAGCAGCAGTACGCTACCTGTCTGACAAGGTGAACAGGAGCAACCACTTCAGGTATACATCTACCTACTACATTCACGTAACATGCAGCAGAATTAGCAGTACGGGAATGAAACCAATAAGTTTCACTTTGCTGGTTAGAACAAAGGTCCATTGAAGCGATGCATGACATTTAAAGGAATGGCAACCAATATTAATAGAAATATGTTAATCTGTTACAACATAGACCAGATACAGGTCAGGTTCCGGCATCAGCTTGTTTGCGTTTCTGATTATTCTGTGACTTAGAGATTCTGCTTCCTACTGTCTTCAACAATAAGAGGGACAATGTGGCTCTCTGTGAACAAAGTCTGCTACTGTGCACAACGCTACCAGACAATTTTTATTGAAAACTCAAAAGATGTAGCAGATCACGGAAAATGCCCTCTGAAGAGATTAACACAGAACATAATTGCAGCAGCAAGACAGCAACTGTATTCAGCATGCTGATGTTCAACCTTGTTTTGAGTCTTGTGTAGAATATGGTTGATACAATTGCTGCAAAATTCATATAAACAATTTTGCAGAAACAATTTTGTCCACTCATAAAGATCTTGCTGTTGAAAAAAAAAGATTATGGAAAATTTGAGGATATAAAAATGTGATTAATTCTGCTATTAATCACAATAAACCAATTAAATCTTGCGATGAATCACAAATTAAAAATGTTGTTGTTTGACAGTCTTAATCTGAATAGAAAGGAAGGAAGCCTCCCAAATTACCTCTGATCTAGTCACTTACTAAGAGCATTGATGACAGCATTGTGATCCACATGTTGTACATTAAAACAATTTAGATTAATAAATAAGTTTACAAGTTCCATTTAAATAATAAAGCATTCAAAACTGTTTAAGTTAAGTGTGCCTTGTCGCAAGAACTCACCTAAAAAGTGCAGTACGTTAGTGAAACCACTATAAATCCACTCAAGAAAGAATGACATATCCGGAGCTGTTGAATCCTGAAAAACAAAAGAAAGAAGAGTTCACACATTTTTAGGTATTTGTCTGTTTGCCTCTGTACTTTGATTAAGACAGGAACTATACTGTGGTGAAAGACAATGTAGCATGAAGAGGTTTCAGCTGTTTTTGTCGCTGTCCAACCAGTGTTGAGTCATCTCTGTGGTATGTAAAGAGGCCTAAACTACATTCATGCAACACTGAGTATTTGTCATTCCTGTGATTAAAAAACAAAAATGTGACCAAATTGCACAAATGCGCAGAATCACTTCTCTCCCAGTATACGTGGTATATTACTCACGTTTTCTTCCTCTGCCAAGCAGAAAATGCAGACGGAGGCATTAAGATGTTTACATGCCTGAATACATCTGCTACTAAGTCTGCTACTTAGAGTATGTAAATAAGTACTTTCTGTGACAAATTCAATCCCATTAAGGTGTATATGTGATGTTTGAAAAGCCAATTTATTACTTTAATCACAGTATAAAGGATTCATAGTGTGTGTAAACAAGCTGACTGCGTCATTCATTTCTTTTTGACCACATCTCCGTGGGCTGTTACATATGTTTTCTGTAATTTTGTGCTCCTTTGTCAAACCTGGTCCTCTGAGGGGAGGGACTGTCTCTTTGAATTTCCTCTCTCAATGTTGTTTCTTTTAAATGACATGTTTTTTGGATGAGGGGGAGGGACTCCTTGTCTTTTGGAGAGCTCTCGTTAAATTAAAGTGTCTTTATGCTGAAAATTCCACGTAAATGTTATTCACTTAAAGAATATGTATGAGGAATTAAACTGGACGTGGATTACATGTTTATTCATCTGCTTTTCATTACATACCTCCGCTACAAGTGAATGCTCCTCCCATACACAGACAATGAGAGCAAAATGAAAACTTTAACTCTCAGGAAATAGCAGACAGGAATATCGGTGAGGCCCCTGATCCCCATCAACCTCATAAAAGTGAGGCACTCTGTTGAACGAATAATCAGTTTGCGTCAACCTATCAGATGGACGTGAGCTGCTGCTGATAACAACAGTGACAGTCAAAGGCTGGTTTTCTACAGCACATGATTATCTTGTTCCAGGATTCTTTGGATAGTAGGACAGGCAGTTCAGAGCAACAATCAGTCTCTTAACAGAGTTTAGTCTTTAAGTATTAAAGTTAAAACATTTATGACTAATTCCTTTGAATATAGCAATTTTATTTTTACAATATTAGAATTGGAAAGTTTTACAGTAAGTTTTTGGAGCATTTACCGTCATCAAATTGGCCTCAAAATCTAGTTTGGGTTGTGCTCTGGTTTTGTCACATGACCAGTTTTCAGAACAGTTTTGCTTTACAAAGTCCATCTCCAAGAGTCTTGAAAGAAAAGCCAATTATAACCAGAGTTAGCTCTGGTCTATCATGCTTGTACCTTCTTTAAAAGGTTTACTTTTATTCACCTCTGTCTGAATGTGCAGTATTTCGAGTGAACAAACTCTTTCAATGCACGTGATCAAACATTTCAGCCCTGAGCGTGGCAGAGGATAAACAAACACACTCTTGAAGGTTTTGATGACAAGAAAGTTTTTTTCCTGTCCATGACAGGATGACATTTTTCACATTAAGCACACATTTTCTCCATCTTCATTTTCATCCTTGTCCCCTTGACACTTGCAGCCAGCATCAGAACAAGGCATGCTGGGGCTGACCTGCAGTCCTAGTTGTGCAACATGCAAACAACCAGAGGGCTAAAGTATACGGTAGCCAAAGGTCAAGACCATGCAAATAAGGCTGCAATACACGTCAGCAGCTGCTATGCTCCGGTCCACCGCTCTCCCTGCACTTGCCCCATCTGCCTGCTACAACACTGTGGGCTGGCATGACAAGCTGATGCTCTCACGTGGGTCACAATGCAACTTGCCGGTGAATTGGTTTGATAGAAAACAAAGCAACAACCACAGGCAAACCTGGGCTAAAATAACAACTTGTTTTGTTATATATAAATTCAATAAGCGAGTATTCAATGAGGAAGTGTGCTGTATGCAGCGGTGGACACAAAAAAAGCTCACTTGAAAGAAGAATCAAACTCAGTTTGAAAAGACAGTTGTAGGACTAGAAGGGGATATTCAAATTTGCACAGGGCCAAGTCGTAACAGACACAAATAATTGCTAGCAAATCAAGAACGGGAAACTTGAACAGGAAATGTTAACAACAGTTATGGCCTAAGAGATAAACACACTATGAAGATTTTATTATAAAACAAATCTGCCAAATTAATTATTAGATTGTGTTCATATTTGGAGCAAAAATTCTCATACTCCCAACATTAACCAATTTTAATGTTAACATAGACTAACATTAAATCTATCAATATCTAGAACAAACAGGCATCACTTTTTGTTGAAGGAGTTTTAACTTTAAGTTAACCCATTAAGTTTGACATGTAGTTAAAACTGCCAAATAAGTTACTTACTTAAAATTACTTACCTACTACTTTGAATAAATCAAGTGAGTCTTTTCACCTTACTAACCCATTAATGAAATTGTTTAGCACATGCAAGAGGTACTTGTTGCCTTGAAGTTGTGATGAATAAAAATAAAATCCCACACTCCACAATAATTTAAGTTTCCTTTAAAATTCTCTTAATTCTGGGTGTGTTGATATCGTTTTGTACATATTTACTCAGAATCCATCTAAATATATTTATCATCTTTGGAAACTTGCTGAACTGTAGGTTTTGTTTAACACGAACTATCACTTTGGATTCAGCTAGATGCTGATAAAAAGTTCATCTATATGCGTGAATTGTTAAAACAATCTGGTGAAAAAACAAGTTGAAATTGGTGTCGTTTGACTGCAGTTCATTGTTTAAACTTGTGATCTGTCAGAATCTATTCTTTACAACTGTAGCTTACAAAATAGGACACGCTTTTAACATTGTCCACCTTAATCTCGAATTAATCGTATCACGTATCAAATTGTCAAACAAGTTATCAAGCACTTTAGTTTTCGCCATATCGTGCTACCCTAATAGATACTTTTAGTTTTGTGTCATACTGTTCGATTGGGGCTAACAGGCGGGCTAGTTATATGTCATTTGCTAGCTACGTGTCATATTCTCCAACAGGCGACGTTGCACCAGAGGTACGATGATCGTTCGCTTAACAGTCGCCTAAATCACTTCACCGTAGCAGCCATTACCCAGAAAACAGTCCCACGCGAAATATTTTATCCAATGCAGAACTACAAATGTTTGGTAAAACACGTAAATCAATAGAGCAGCTCCAGTCTGTGTCCACTTTTGAGTCTTCTCGTTAGGTAGCAAACTAGCCCAGTTGGTGTTAGCAATGCTAACGTTGTAGCGTTAGCAGCCAGGATAACGTGCTAGCAAAGATGTCGAGTCTTCACTCACGCAATGTGTTCTAACCATTAGCAACGTGTTTTATCCTACAACTTACCCGTTATTTAGGCGTAGACGAATTTGCCGAATGTGTTCGATCTTAAACCATGTAAGTTGGTCTCCTGTTGAAAAACTAGAGCCGGTGAAACGTCAGCCCTTCCTCTCCCTTTTCGTGTTTTGTTACTAAGCCACGACACTGCAATGGCTGTCCAACAACTCCCAAACTCTGCCCTGCCGCTTCCTGCTTATGTTTCACCATTATCACTCCGGCCGGCAAACAAGTGGCAAACGTTTTTGTTTGTATTAAGGAAAAATCAACAGAAAAATTCTATCCATTATCTAAATTGTTAAACTGAAATTCTATTCTATCTATTTGTGTACTTTTATTATATAAGTTATTATTTATTTTGGTTTAACTTAGGCCCCAATTATGAAATGTAACCATTATTTATCTTGTAAATACGATATTCATAAATCTAAAAACTCTAACCATAAAAGTACTATTATTATTTAAATCATTGTTGACGAAACAAATAATAAAAGCTAAAATAAATTCTGTTAAAATAATAGGATTTTGTTTTAATTTCTAATGATTTTTCTGTGGCTGCTAGTATTCTGCTCCGTATATTTTATATTGCTTCTGTCATTAATGATGTTTACTAAAAAAAAATGTTCATTTGTATTTTATTTAGGAAATTGATAAATATATTACTATTTACTTCAAACATAGGACAGAACAACTCAGCTAATGCATGGCTGCTCTCAAGTTGACAGCTGAATATAAATAACGCTTGAGATGATTTGGTGAGTCCACAGAAATTGAAGAGTTGATTAAAAGATTTTGGATAGATTTTGCTTTCGCCACCTATTAATAATTGAGTATACCACATGGAACAACCCAAACAAATCCAATAACTTGGAGAAATGTTATGATGAAAAAAGCCTAACATTCTTTGTACAAATTTCCATGAAAAGTCTCTTTTCCCCAACTTGCATTCAAATGTCTAAACTTTCGGATTTTCCGAATATTTTGAATATAGACCTTAATGACGGTGGTTACCTCGGAGATTAAGAGACTGAAGTGTCAGAGATTAAAAATTCAGGGTTTGAGCGAGTGAGTCATGTTTCCACTACAGCGAAAAAGAGGGGACACAAAAGGAAGTGCCACGTGTACATACTGCGCATGCTCGACGTATTTGACGTCGAGCCTGCAGAGTGATCAAGCTTCCTGTCTCGCACCATTATTCTGAGCAGGCCTAACCTAACCTAGCCGTAGCTAGTCCAGTGGGGTTTCGGCCTCAGCCATGGCCCTGTGAGAGCTAACAAGTTCGCTAATTGACTTTACAAGCAGCTACGAGACGGCGATACATAGGCTGTTTTGAGTAAACACCCCCAAGTCAGAGCAAAAGATTATTAACGTAACCCCGCACTAGCTCGTTAGTTAGCGCGCTGGCTAAATACGCAGCTAGTGATTTGCCAACCAAGCAGCTTTAGATTAGAGCCCGGTGTCTGTTTCAGCATGTCAACCGCGGGGTTCAACTCTCAGAACGGGACTGGGGCAGGGCAGGCGTACACAAACGGTGAGTAAAATTTAGTCCACACTAATGTAGTACATGGCGAAAGTAAACAGCTAATAGCAACTCTCAACCGTAGCTTTAGTGAGTAGCGCTAACACGAACACCAGTTAGTGTATTCTGTCCAAATTACCAAAAACCAATCGGCTAGCTAGCTGTTAGCTACCAGACTCGCCTAGTAACGGTAAGACCTATCCAAACTCTTGAGTGTAGTTTGGTGTACTGACGAGATATTTAGACAAAAGTGGCAAAACATAGCTATCATGGCGAGCTGTCGGTAGCTACTTCGACGTCTTCGACGAAGAACTTTGTCTTGTCGGTTTGGCCAACAGGTTGACAGAGTGACTGTCGTTAACGCAACATATCAACATCTTATACTCGGAGTTATCCACAAATTGATCCATCGTCATCAAGGTTTCGGTCTAATTCTAGCGAAAGTCTAAAGTTTTCATGAATACCAAATATATCACAATGTCGGCTATAAAATGAAACCAGACACACTTGTATTAAGGAATTAAAGGGAAATTTTAAATGCCATATCTTGAAATTGTAAGGGTTATTGTAATGGAAATTCGTTTTTGTGTAAATCATGATCTCTCCAGAAATTATTTTATTCCCTCTCCATGTGGTATGCTGAACTGTTGATGGTATAGTAAAATGAATAGTCTTGTATCTAAAATAATAAATGAATTTGTAATTGAGTACTTCTTAAGAGTTATCTGAAGGTTTATGGATAAATCACACTGGCCTTTTTACATTACTAACCAAATAAGTAAACCACACAGAAATGGCTTAAAAAACTCATCATTCCTACAGAAGTTATACCACTAGTTTTTACTTTTTCAAGCTGTGGCATTTTTAATTCCCCCTCAAGTTTGCTTTATAATTTATAATTTAGAGAGTACCCCAGAATACATCCGGAACTATTGTATCTTTGAAATTCCTTTGCTTTTACCAGTAGGTAACGGCTTAATGGAGTTATTGTGGATGCCTTGTGCAACATCCATCACACACAATACAATACATCATCACAACAGCAATGATACTGTAGTCATGCTGTGTTACTCGTTTTAACATTGTGGTGCTTTCTTTGGGATTTTCGTTATATGACTACGTATGACTAGGTTGACTTGCCACATCGGATGATAGAGGACTGTTCATTATCAGCAAGTAGTCTCATATGCAGGTTTATTGGTTTCCTTACTGTTGCTCAACAAATATCTTCAGCAGACTAAGAGCCGGAATGTTTTCTCATTTCAACTATTCACTGTACACGTGGCTCATTGGGGATGATCCAGAAGAGTGCTCCTCTCATCCACCCAGTGACCTATTTCAGTTTGAGAGAAGTCACACTTCTCTATTCTGTCAACACTGAGGAAGACACTAATTACGCAGATGCTTTCTGTAACTATAAGTGGATTCCCTGTCAAGGCTTTATGTTCTATAGTGATTAAGCATATGCTTCATATGCAAAAGAAAGTTTAATCTCTTTAACTCTGCAGTAACCACCTTCATAAACACAAGGTCTAGTTTCATAAAAACATTTTGAAATTTATCTTAAATTTGGGTGAGATGTAATCAAAGATGCCAAAAAATATCAGAATGCATTCAGGAAAGCATGTGTTAAATGATATAAAATAAAAAGACAATAATAATGCCATACTGTTTAAGGATTTTATTTAAATTATAAAAGTAGAAATTACATTTTTTTAATGCTTTTTCTACGTGGTATGCTAGAATGTAAATAAGTCACTGATTTGACAAGGGCAATTAAAGTCCTTAGATTAAACACGAGCTGTTTGCCTTTATTTTACTGTAGTGTATTCAATTACTAATGGGTTTACCATTGTTTAAGGGGTTAACTCTTATCTCGAATAAAGCGTGCCATTAATGTTAACAGATCTCTTTGCTTTGAGCTCTAATCAAACTAAAAAGATGTGGCAGGCCTTGGATTGGTTATATCTTTGTGGTAGTGTCTCTAATGTAATCACTGTCACAGTACATTGGTAAAATGAATGACTAGTTCACATTGGATAAGAGATCCCTTTAAACTATTCTGAGAATGAAAGGTGCGAGTGTCTGCTTGATTAACTCTTTCAGTGCACCATAATTATTCCAGTTGTTACATAGCTTCGACTTACGGTAGACAGAATTAAAATAAATGATAAAGACTATGGTTTAATGGTTTAAGCTAAAAAGCTGGACCGATACTGGACTGCAAGACTGATATTGAATATTCTTAACAATCGAAAAGAATAAACTATCACAAAACAGTACATATAATCAGTCAAATACAATCAATATATTGAAGATGAATTCAGAAATAGGGAGTTTGATGTGTACAGCCTTTAAAACACATACTGCTGGCTCTTTGCGTATCTGCCAGATGTGTTGTTTATATACCATCAAAAATTGGCCAGCAAAACTGGTGTATGGCACAAGTGTCCTGCCTCAAGTGAGTAGTTGTTTT
>OMNV01011138.1:0-27348 GCA_900303265.1 Brotula barbata | reverse complement strand
TGTGCAGACAAATCTCAATTAAAAGCAAAATCAGGGACAAAGTCAACAAGCCACACTTCCCAAACAGGATATCAACTAACAAAGATGAAGGTTGGGGGTACTCACAGAGCTGCTATAGCACAAGATGATTCTTGTGTTGCAGCTAACTGAGATTAAATCCTGGCCAAAACTTTGCAGACAGTATTAAAATAATGATGATACACTCGTAATACCTGTTATTGTGGCGAATTTCTGCTTTATGTTTTAAAATATCTCAGAATATGCCTTAACACTTGGAACTATATATCTTAGCTTTCTCAGCACTCCAAATACAGCCCACAGTCAAATTTTAAACGATTGATTCTTTATTTCTGCTGTTATCTTTGTTACTAATTGGCCTTGTTAGTTTGAAGCCATTACCTTCCAATTCAGTGTGCCTTTTGAATGATTTGTTTTGAGTCCAGCCTGTCCTCTGTCCAGATTTTCCCGGTTGGATAAGAGCTATTACTGACAAGGAGCTTTAATTCTCAAGATTTCTCTGCTCTCTGGAAGGAAAAGGATTGGGCCTTTATCCGTCCCGCTTCATTGAGAAGAGTTGTTTTCTAATCCCTTCTCACTCAGCGGACTTATCTGTGCCTCCAGTGATGTAGTGGAAATCTTATTGGGCAGATCTTACGTAATCTTCTTTTGTAAAGGAAGAACATTTTTGATTTTTGGCTTTGGCCCATAACTTTTGCATTGATCTTTTCAGGAAATCGCAGTCTCACTTGAAATCTGATCAGAATAACCTCTCTGTGCGCATGTGTGGTCAGTTGACTGTTCATTCAAAAAAGGCAATACTTGACTTAGAGTCCTGTGCTCACTGTTGCTAAGCACAGATCATGGTGCCTTAAATCCAGGTAAAAGGATTATGCCCTCGGCTGTCCGTCCATTAGTCATATTGAGGACTTGAGTCAGCACTCAGTTGTTACTGTCACTGCGTTACCATCTACTTTAAAACATGTAACTTTTTGTTTTGTCCCTCAGATTCCGTCTGTAAAAAGTGTTGAAGTGGCCATGTTCTTCAAATGCCATTACACGTTCTCTTTGATTCTTAAACATGCCTTTGTTATTGTTCCTCTCTTCTCCAGGGCCGTCACAGAACCCCCTCCATCAGCAGCAGCCGGGGGTCGGTTATGGCGTGGCTCACCAACCTCCCTACAATACAATGCAGGCCAAAGCTTCTGTGCCCCAAGGCCCTGGACTGTACCCTACTGGGCCATACCAGCCTGGTCCCCCAGCGAGCTCCTACCAGACAGGCCCCATGCTCAGCTCCTACCCGGCTGTTCCTGGTCAGCCCTTGTTGACCAGGCCCCCGATGGGTGGACCACCATCCCACACCCCCCCTCACTCAGCCAGCCCCAGTCCTGGTCCAAGGCTGCTCCCTGCTCAGGCCACCCCTCCCCCCCCTGCTGTGTCTTCTAGTAGCTACTACCCAAACCCTCCACATCAGCAGCCCATGGCCCCAACCTGGCACACCACCCCACCCACACCAGCAGGGCTGTCCACTAACGTGAACGTACCACCCCATGTCTTAGTGGGTAATCACGTGAACCCAACCACAAGCTCAGCCATGCCACCACCGTCGTCATCTTACAGCTCACTCCCACCAACTCCCGTGTCTCTTAGTGCCGCCCTACCCCTCAGACCTGGGGTGCCCTCCACCTCCCTGCATGGTTACTCTCAGCCAGGTAGGAACATAAATGTGGTTGTGCCTTCCTGATGTACAAATTATTACAAATTTCAAATGACTGAATAACAATAACACAAAGACGATGATGCAACAAGATGCAATCATGGTAAAAACACAAGTGATGCAGAAATGTCTCTGGGTATATTTGTATACAAGTCAAACTGGTGGAATTTAACCCATTACCAATGAAATCCCACATACTCTTATGTGTTTCAATCCACCAACAAAAATAGTTGGCAAATTTAGCTTGTGTATGTGGGGTTAGGTTGCAAAGCCTGGCACATTTAACTAAATTGTTCATTTTAATCTTTTGCCATCGTGCACTGCATATCTAGCAGGCTGATATGTTGGAGCTGGACATTGCCCTCTGATCCTACACTGAACATGTTGGCTTGCAGCAGCCTCTGCCCTGCTTCCAGACACAGGGAATCACTCTGTTTGTACAAAGTTCAAACAAGTATTTTATTGCTTCCAGTGCAATTCTATTTCAGCAATATAATGGCGTGTTGACGACTTATTGTAATTTCAATTTCAGGTCTTATTCCACCCCTTTGCCTTTTTAAAAAGAAAATTCTTCAGAAAGTCAATTGTAACCACACCCTGACTTTTGCTTGAGGTTCCAAAATCAAAAGGACTAATATTTCCACCAAATGGATGGTGACAATATACAGGAGTAATTGACCTGTCAAATGGTCCCATATTGTCTTAACGAGAAAGAAAGCATTATTCTTTTAATTTAACCACATACAGTTATGAGTATATGTTGTATTTTGTATTGCATATATTATATGATACACAAAGGCACAGTGTGCCATGTGCAATCATTGGAATTGCAATGCAACTTTAAATCATCATTGATCAAGATGTGTATCCGAGTGTAAACAGTGCAGGACTCACGTTAATGCTGTCTTGGCAGTAAAAATGGGTGTCTTTGTTTTCTTACGTTGGATATCTGACAACAATTTTTATATGTCGTTGATGTCATTATCAGGCTCTGCACCCACGGCAATGAATTCCATGGCTCCCCAAACATATCAGCCAGTCAGGGCACCCTATGGGCCCCCACCCACAGGGCCCCCACCACTCATGAAACCCACACCACCTCCCACTGGACTGCCAATGGGCAGTGCCACCCCACCACCCCCCAAGGCTGATGGTAAGGCTCTGAAATCTGTCTCTTTGCACATGTTTTGCATGTTTGGGTTCCCATTTTGCTCACAAGTGTGATTACATATAAAGGTACAGGAAGAGAAAAGGACTAGCATGTCTGTTTTTAAGCTTACCATTTTGTTCTGATCATGTTGTTGTTTTCCCCCCTTCTCGATGCTAGCTCATTGTAGGGGAGCCATTAACAACACTCATTCCCTCACTGAGCCTGACTGCCAGGAGGGGGATATTGAATGTCCAGGTGTGGTCAAGTTGGTCATTAGCAGTTAGCTGTTGTGTCACCATTCCTGTCCTCTTCATGCTGTTCATTGTATCTAGGGATGCACTGCTCCAATATAAAAAGGCAAAATGACATTAGTTGTCAACAAAAAAAAGCCTCTTGATTATTTTTTTGGCATCTTTCTTAAGAGACAGAAAATCACAACAACTTTCTCCTGTGCCGCACCAGCCAGGTTCCCGTGTCAGACAGTGCATCCCTACATTTCTTTGTAGTTTGATCTAAGGGTTGGGCAGTATAACAAGTATGTACAGTGGTACACACTGCTTTAAATGTCATGTAAAGTTTATGACAAGTATAGGCAACAGTCACAGCAGGTTTAGAGTGCACCTTCTAACTGAGTCAGTGCTCCTCAGGGACTGGTTTACTTCATGCGCTTGTTAGCTTTTCTTTCACACCAAAGGCACATAGTTTCTGTCTGTTACGTTAAGAGCTGGAAACAAACAGTTCTGCAAGTCTTACATCAGTGTCATCTCAGTGGTGCATGTTCTAAAACAGTCCTTGCACTCAATTTTGTCTGGAGCACTGTTTTTGTGGACTGCACTCTAGCTCTAGTTTCTTGTCTACAGCTTGGAGCTCACAGTATGTATGCTACAAATGCACACCGACAGCAAATTGTGTCATACATTCTTAGATATCCCTGAACTCCTAGATAGGGCTGCATCATATGGAGAAAAACTGCAATGTGTGATAACTTTGTAGACGTTATGACAAGAGCAAGTGATGAGATCAGGTCAGAAATTAAGGTGTGTGTATGTATAGTTGTCTGCAATTATACATGCACTATTTTAAAGCATAAATTCAGACACCACCAATCTCATCACAGACCAGGTGTATGAATTAGAGGATCATTCCTCTCCTGGACTCTAGCTTTGATTCTGAAAGTCCATACATATACTAGTGTGTGTAAACTGGTTAGGCTGAATGAAAATGTCAAAGTGAGGGTCCATGTACAACAAAAGGTTTACCGTACATCCCTCTGCTGTCAGCCTTTCTTGAAACTCATTGTCTTTAGATTTATATTATTGCAGCCCTTGATGATATGTACATTATAAAAATAACTAATCGCAACTTATTTGAGCAGATAAAAGTGGCTAAATGGCAATGTCTTTCAGGTTACATTTGTTGTCTTGCAGAATATAGTCTGTTCTTCTAATTGTTTAACAATGCAAAAAAGTTGTTTTCCAAAAATTGTGTTGAGGATAAAATAGTGTCCCATATTTTTAGGTGCCAATTCACAATACACAACGGTTAAGGTTATATCGCCCAACCCTAGTTTGAGCTCCTTTTTGTCGTTCCCTCTCATTACATCTCCTATTTGAACTAAGTATCAATATACTTCTTACAACCACCAAAGAACAAATACCTAAATGTCGTACGACAATGCACATCTTAACAGTATTCACCGCTTTCCAGTGTGATTTCTTCTCCGTGCTTGTTTCAGCATTGTCTTTATTGTCTCGTATGTGTATCATCTTGTGTCCGTGTCTTTTCTAGCACTTAAGCTCAGAGCATCTCCATTGTCTGTGGATTGAACATGGCTTAAGTGGCTATGCCACCAAAATTATTCATGTTGCATCTATGCTTGTGTTGAACAGGAGCTGTGGCTGGAAATGGCCCACAGGCATCAAACTGCTATAATCATGTTGACAACAAAATGGGTAAGGCTATTTTTTGGCACATATTGGATTCTTTTTAACACTGACTGCGTGTAAGGTCTCCACAAGAGAGATTTCTCATTAGGACATTGTATACAGTTCTGCTTCTTTTTTCAATTTCTCAGCTCTCAACACCACTTGTAATGGCACTTTGTGAAGGAGCTCAAGGGTTTCCAAAACGCTTCAATGTTCCCTGTACTTTCTTTTACATTCCTCAGATTTGCTTTGGGAAAATCGTGTTCTTTCATTTTTCTTTTCTTTTTTTTTTTTTGGTAACAAGCAAGTCAAATAAATCTATACCGCTGAATTCTTCTGACTGATTAGACATTTCCTAAATTTTTCTTCCATTTTCTTCACCAGCTGGCCTACCCCAGCCCGGACCTCCTGGTCGGCACTTGGGTCACTATCCATCTTTACCACCTGGGTACCAGGTCACGTCGGTGCCACCTAATGCCACCTCCCCTTTGCACCCTGCGATGCAGACCACCGCACAGCCTTACACTCAAGCACCTCAGCCGTACCAGCAGGTGAGATGGACAGCAGGCAGATGTACTGACTGACGTACTGAGCAAATTCTGACCCTTTTGTTATTTGGATTGCACAAATTTTCACTCTTCTCGTTTTTCACCGTGTCCTCTAAGCTGTGTTCCCATAAGAATACAGTGTGCCTAGCAGTCGGTGTTCCTTTGGTCACAACACAGAAACCTCTGGATATAACGTTGTCATTTTTTTAATAACCCTGTCTCCTCTAACACATGCCTAATTGATGTCATTCATGCCATAGGATTCTCCCAAATCTCATTCTTGAATTTCCTTAAACTGAGCACTCGTTCAGAATTAAATTGAAATAGATATTATGGGTTTTCGTTCAAATTTGTTGAGTGCGATGAATAGTTTGTCATAGATTACTGTTTTCCCTTTTCCTAGCAATCTGGTGGGCCAGCCCAGCTGAGCCCATCTCTTGCAGCAATGAGTCTTCAGGCCAGCACCCCGGAGGCCCTGAGAGTGATCAACCTGCTGCAGGAAAGAAGCCTGTTGCCACCAAGCCCAATCCCTGCCCCGACCCCCTGTCTGCCCCAGGATCTGCAGAAGATCAACTGCAACCCAGAGTAAGTAATAGCAGATTATAGCATATCATCATATATATTTTGCCCTAGATGAAATTAATGTTACTATCTGTGTTGTCAGTAATTACTGTTAATTTTCTAATTTACATTGAGTTTAAGATATGTTGTCATGTCATGTGCCTTTGTAACAAGTATTCCCTTTTAGTCATTTTTTGATTTAGTTGCCCAAAATGTAATCTAAGTGCAATGGAACTTGTCACTGGCTGTGGATTGACTAATTACTGATGTGTTCATCACCAAACTCGGCACAATACTACTGACTTCAATAGAAAGACACATACAGCAGAACGTCTTTGGACTGTGAGCTTTTATTTTTCTGTGTCGCCAGGGTTTTCCGCTGTACCCTGACCAGCATCCCTCAGACCCAGTCTCTGCTGAATAAAGCAAAGATGCCGTTGGGCCTGCTACTCCACCCCTTCAAAGACCTCTCGGTAACCACAGCACATGGACAAAGCAATTGCCTCTTTAATGGTCAGACACATCATTGCCTTGTCCACTCTGTTTATGACTGGTTGTATTGGGCAGCACATTGTGTGAATTTATTCTGATTTAATGATGTGAAGTAAGTTGGGGTGCCAAGAAACAGGGAGAATGTGTGAACAGCAAGAACGCTTTAATGAATGAGTAAAATGTAAAACAAAAATATTCACAGCCTTGTCCTCCATGGATCAAAACACATTTGTAGATATAGTCAGGATCTTCCTGGCAGTGCTCTGTGAGGCTCCTCTCTGATTTGACTAAATGTATCTCTGGTTAAAACTTGTCTGATTGACCTGAGGACACAGACAACAGAGAGGCTGTATAACTGGCGCAGAGATATGAAAATTTCTCAATTTGTAACGACATGAGTATGGAAGACATTTCTCACAGAGTTTTCCCTGTGTTTTCTTTCTTAGCAACTTCCTGTAGTGACGTCCAGCACCATTGTTAGGTGTCGCTCATGCAGAACCTACATCAACCCCTTTGTCTCTTTCCTGGATCAAAGGAGGTGGAAGTGCAACCTGTGCTACCGGGTCAATGATGGTAAGGGTGGGAGGTATGGAAAGAGGTGATTCAAGTTATAAGCAAAAGGACCAGGAGGCCTTTGTAGAATCTAAGCCTATTCTATATTGTTTAGTAAAATTGGGAAAAGGAGTAAACAAACTACTTTTAACTACTCAAAACGATTGCAGAATGCAAACAAATCCATCAAGCGTAGCTTAAGGTGCAGGTCCATTTCACTGTTACACACTGAATAAAGTTAACTGGGTGTTTCTGAACAGCAGTCTGTATTTGCAGATGAAGTTGATGCTCAGGTTCAGGGTTCCCTCTGACAGGAGGAGTTGGTGTTTTTTAACTGATTAATTTTGTCAATCTGATTAGTTGAAATGCATATACCGAAGGTTTGTTTTCCAGAAGTGTCTTGCTGTGTGTTCACTTACATGTAACTTGCATACAACCTCTGTACATACTTTTGACCATTCATATTTTTTTTGTTTTCTCCTTGTGATGTCAGTCATTCCCATCCCTGTCATTTTTGCAATCATTTTTCAGGAATTATTTATTTAAGAATTATATCGGCTGTTCACCACACCCTTCACAACTTCTCACAATTCTCGCACACTATATAATACTCATGCCTTTCTGTTTGTATGTGTGTGCTTTGACAGTTCCAGAGGAGTTCATGTACAACCCAGTCAGCAGATCTTATGGAGAACCACACAAAAGACCTGAAGTCCAGAACGCCACGATTGAGTTCATTGCTCCCTCAGAATACATGGTAGGATTTCCTCCGATATTACTGACACGGTCGGTCAGGTATTTAAACCGCTACAAGCTGACAGATATAATTTAAGCCAGAAAAGTAGATTTAGATAAGAACGGTTGCTTTGGTACGAAAAATGGCATTGCGTGTTCGAGTCGCAGATGGACAGTATTAAATTAGTAAATATTGTGTGTTCTTGTGTAGCGGCCCACTATTAAACACTGCTTAGTGTCTAATAGCCATTTGCCTAATTACTTAATGCAAGGACATTACAAGCTGAGCACAAAATTGTGTGTTGTACAGATTGTGTGTTTTCTCTGACTTATCAAACCTCTAACCCCCAGCTGAGGCCACCACAGCCCGCTGTTTACCTCTTTGTCCTGGATGTATCCCACAATGCAGTGGAGACTGGGTACCTGAACGTGGTCTGCCAGTCTCTGCTGGACAATATTAATGCGTATGTATATCATTTAATGTATTGCACTTTATATTTGGTGCATTTCATACATGGTTGCATGTTTGGTTGCTTATAGTTCTGTATGAGCTTGTCTTGTGTAATTTATAATATAATATAAAAAAAAAGATTCACAAGAGATGATACTTTATGTTGTCTCTGGCAGAACCACTGCCTCTATGTGTTGTAAAATGTCTGTATAAATGTCTCCCATAGGCTTCCTGGAGACACACGGACAAAAGTGGGCTTCATCACCTTTGACAGCACCATTCATTTCTACAACCTCCAGGAGGGCCTTTCACAGCCACAGATGCTCATTGTATCTGACATTGAAGGTCAGATAATGCCTAAAGCAAAGGCCTTTTATCACTACAGTCACAGCACACCAACTGTATGCAAATATATAGGAAAATGTTTTGCACCCTTAAGCTGCACAAGTCAGGGGTTTCCTATTCATCCATAAATTTCCATTAGCAGCAATTTGTGTGTCAAAGGTGAGTGGATAAAACAGTGGAGGTCCTGTCTAGGACTGCAGCTATTGATTCTTTTAGTAATCAAGTATTCTACCGATTATTGTGCCGATTAATCGAGTAATCGGATTAATTGGCAATCGCACTGATTAATCGGCAGTCACACTTTTTCAGAATAAATGTGTGTTTCGTAGATCAATAAACCCCGACATACTGTCTGTTTTGGTGATCGCCGAACGGTGCGACACAAGTCTGCGGTCGAACTCAGGAGGAAAGCCCTCATGAAAACACGTTACCAAACATGAAGCTATACAAAGTAGGTTGGCATTATATTATGTGTCCCCCCTCAAATACATCTTCCTCGGTGGATAAAAGTTAATGCCAGTCCCGATCTGTAAACCCCACCTACATTTTGTGCAGACCTTCGTGCTGTTCCTTGTGGCACCCGCTGGCGCTGTGCTGTGTGTAGTGATCAACAGCGGAAGTAACGTAAGCGTGTTGTGCAATCGATTCCTTAAAAGCCTCGAGGCAAATTATTCGCCTCGAGTTTTTTAAGGAATTGAATTACTCGATTTACTCAACGAGCCATTTCAGCCCTAGTCCTGCCTACTATGGCTTGGGCATTGATTCATCACCTTTGTCACGTCAGTTAAATCAGTTGCAAATAAATACACTGCTGTTAATGTGTTTTTTACGTAGAAGTTATTTTTTTCATCTGAATCCTAATGGTTTGTGCTCCACAGATATATTTTTACCAACACCAGACAGCCTCCTTGTAAACCTCAATGAATGCAAAGAAGTAAGACACCTCACCTTGTTTCGAACTGTGCTGTATATAAATGTTATGTTATCCAAACCATTACACTTAAAATTTTACTTGTTGTGCAGAGCATATTGTGCGTTATTTTGAATTCCCCTTCCCTCTTGTCATGTAGTTTTTACAGAAAATGAAGCCCTAAAGCGATGTATTGGTTTGATAGCCTAGAACCCAAACTGATGATGTTGTTAAGACATTTAAAATGTTATATAGATGTTTATATGTTACGTGAATGTGTTTTCCAGCTTGTGCAGGATTTGTTGAAGAGCCTGCCACATTTGTTTGAGAAGACCATGGAGACCCAGTCTGCTCTGGGTCCAGCTCTGCAGGCAGCCTTCAAGCTGTTGTCCCCCACTGGAGGGCGCATGTCTGTATTCCAGACCCAACTGCCTAACCTTGGTGTGGGAGCACTCAAATCCAGAGAAGACCCCAACCAGCGAGCATCTGCTAAGGTATCATACTTCAGCAAAAAGTGTTTTCAGTTGATGCAATACAGGAGAAAGAAGCTTTCTATCCTATAGCACTGATGCTGTTGGTGTGGTTGTGGAATTTCTGGAAATTAAATGACATGTGATAGGAGTTTTTGAGAGACGTAAAGTAGAAGAATTGGAAATGTAGGGGAGTGTCAAAGTGTCAAAGCATCACTTGCTTTCAGTAATATACCGACAAATTATCTCAGGTCACCCTGTTAATTAATTAGGGTACAGAGTCTTAAAAATATAGAGCATCAGAAATATACTGAATTTTTGAGTTTTGGCTTTTGAAAAATACACAAACCTGTATTGATCTGATCAGATCAATGCATCAGATTCTACATGTGGTAGCGCGTGCATATGCATGCGTTGGCTGCCCACTGCTCCTCATTGAGGATGAATAAAAATACAGAGAATTAATTTCCCTACAGGGTACCTGTATTTCTTTCTCTTTTTTTTCATGTGACTAAAGGTCTCATTTATGTTTGAAAATGAACATGTTCGTTTCAAATGATGTAACCATCACTGCCCTCATACTTAAGTCCGTCTTTTGCATTAGCACAAATGTTTAGCAATAAATCCACTTAACTTTCCTCAAAAAGTTCTGCCATTTTTTCAATGTCTTCATCGTTATGTCAAGGACAACTGACTACACTTCCCAACATTGTCACTGTTTCATCCTTAACCGTAAGCTTTGAGACAACATGGACAGTGGTTGCAGAGTACGAACAGAAGGCTCCGTCTGTATCCGCATTTGACATTGAGCATTTATGAGCTGCATCTCAGCTGACATATGCTCAACTTCAACAATTATTGTGTGCTTACCATCTGAATAATGCCCTACTTCCTCCTTACAAATCAACCAGCAACAAAAGCAAATCAAAAAATCGCCATATATTCTAATAATGCAACTTTTTAAATTGCCATTCCCTGCTCACTTCCTATTCGCTGCAATACCAAACATCACTGCAATTAAGTAATCCAACATGAACTGACAAAATAAAAGGGCTTGCCATGTCAGATTGTTATTTTACAGGCCCAAACTTTTCAATCTTTTATGCTGGTTTGTTTCATATCATTCCCATAGTTTCTTGCTTAAAATATAAATTTTGTTATTTTTTCACCACCGTTGTTGTACGAGTCCTGTGAATCTCAATAAATCATTTATACACAGACTTTTAATGCTCAGCTGGAAATGTTTTTTGTTATAGCTCCAAAGACATCAAAAGTAGAGAATTAATAAATACATAAAAGGTTGTGATATTGAATGCCAACTGAAAGAATTGCGGACTGCGACACCTATCCCATTCCCGATTAAATATCTTTGTAATACTCTGTCAGGAGGTATTTCCCACCCCGCACCACGTCTCTTATCTGCTGTGTTTTTCTTTCCAGGATATCCAGCACTTATCTCCAGCAACAGACTTCTACAAAAAGCTAGCTCTGGATTGCTCTGGTCAGCAGGTGGCAGTTGACCTGTTCCTTCTCAGTGCTCAGTACTGTGACCTGGCATCGCTAGGTGAGTCTTCATCCTTGGCTGGCCCATACAACAACTGATCATTACTTACCCAGTATGGAGAAAGGCCGACAATCTTTATTTTGGATAGGAGTAAGTGCCAGCCAAGAAGGAAAGTGGTTGATTGGGTGTGAATCTTTAAAAATAAGAAAATAACATCTCATCGCTGCCTCCTCTACCCTCTCAGGCTGTATATCCAGGTATTCAGCAGGGAGTGTCTACTACTACCCCTCCTACCACCACCAGCACAACCCTGCCCAGGTGGAGCGTTTTCAGAAGGATCTGAAGAGGTACATAACCAGGAAGATTGGCTTTGAGGCAGTCATGAGGATACGCTGCACCAAAGGTCAGTCAGCACAAGAACTGGATCTGTTTGAACTTAAGCTTTTCTTCTTAAATTCTGAAAATCTCAAAATGTGGTGTGCACTCGCTATTTACTAGAGGAATGTGTTGTCTCTGTGAAATAATAAGTCACTGGTTGCTGTAGTGATAAAATTAAAAATCTGCCATGGATGTTCCAGAAAGGCTCCTCTGCCCAGAATGATTTTATCAGATAGTTTAATTTTTCACATGTATCCAAAAATGTCTGACTTGTGGAAAGAATGTTTTCTATCACGAAAACACTGCATTCAGTTCACTTTCCTGTAGTGCCACCAGTGAATTCTGCCATGCAATCTCTGATAATAAATATCAATAAATAGATATCAGTGTCACGGATGGTGTGGTGATGTTAGTCCATCTAAAAATTGCAACATGTCTCCAGAGTCCAGACCCAGTCGTTTCTGTTGAAATTGGCCCTGCTTTTTTGTATACTTGAGTAGTCAAGACAGTTTAACTGAGTTCATCTCTGTGCAGGTCTGTCAATACACACGTTCCATGGGAACTTCTTTGTTCGCTCAACGGACCTGTTGTCCCTGCCCAACGTCAACCCAGATGCTGGATTTGCTGTTCAGATGTCCATTGAGGAGAATCTGGATGACATGCAGGTTGTCTCCTTTCAGGCTGCACTGCTGTACACCTCCAGTAAAGGTACATACACATATGCAAGGTTTGTGGAATTTCTAATGGGCCCATGCAAATCCTAATTTAGAACGCTTGACCAGGGGAGACTACATGTGAGTCTGAAAGGCATATAATTAAAAGGTTAAAATCTAAACTTTGAATTAAGTACGTTTTTTTTTTTCCTCATTGATATCTAATCTTATTAGTTTTAAGAATACAAGTTATGCATAGAAAGTTCTACAAGCCATAGTTCCATATATCCAAGGATATTTCATCACTGGAGTAACACAAGAACGTGTTGGAAATAGAGTATAAGTTTACAGATAAAAAGAAAATAAGGGAAATAAATGAGTAAAAGAGGTGACTTAAAAAAAATAAGAAAAGTTTAAAGATGTCCCTCAGCCGACATGAGTTAGTTTAAGACTGTCCGTTTTGTTGAAATGTGCTTGCTTTCGCTTCCAGGAGAGAGAAGAATCCGTGTCCACACTTTGTGTCTCCCTGTGGTCAACTCTCTGTCAGACATCTTCGCTGGTGCTGATGTTCAAGCCATTGCTGGATTGCTGGCCTGTATGGGTATGTACTGCACTGTATGCCACTGGAAACAGAAAAAGATCAAAATTATTTCTGGGATTTCTTTGATTTGTAAATAGCAAATGAGGTTCTTTATTTTGTTTATTGGCTAAATCAAATGGCTTGTTGGGAAAGGGGCATTCATTAAAATTGGAACACTCCTACATATCATCCCCACACACTAGCATCACTGTTTTATTTTGATTGTACCAGCGTGCAGTATTCCATTATGAGTTTTTTTTCTTTTTGGCTTTTTCATTGTTTTCTGAATGCTCCACAGCTTTGATGGACCAAGGCCTAAATCATCACAGCCTTTTCATCCACTTCACTCTGCCTAAGCAGTGACAGATGGTGATGAGTGGTGACAGCTGTGGTTGCTTAGTAACCACCACAGGCTG
Organism: Brotula barbata; assembly: GCA_900303265.1. Taxonomy (NCBI): domain Eukaryota; kingdom Metazoa; phylum Chordata; class Actinopteri; order Ophidiiformes; family Ophidiidae; genus Brotula; species Brotula barbata. Next base: position 13,964 of record OMNV01011138.1, on the reverse strand, counting down.
AGCAGCCAGATCATTGGGCCCCACCAAACACTGTTATTTATTCTGTCTGTTGAATATGGTGAAACCACAGTTTGAACTTTACTTCACTCTATTGGGTGGCCTTATTCACAGTATCATATTCTGGAAGTCCTGATAAATGAATATGACTGATATTTAACTTTCACATAAATTGTTTGACCTGACATTTCCTGGCAAAATGATGCAGGTCACATGACAATGTCATTATCTTTTTGTGACATATATGGAAGTGTTACAAAGGCTACTCCAGCTGGCCATTTTGGATGAACAAAATTAAAGACAACAGAAAAAGGAATTGTGAATGTGGATCATCTTTACAGTAAAAAAATCATATATCATATCATATCATATAATCATCACTCGAAAATATTGAGTCCCGCTCTTTGTTGTGCTGCCCAGCCGTGAACTAGACTGTTTAGCTTCATTCTTTCTCCAGAGACTCACTGGTCTGGATTTTAACAACAGCCAGAAGACACAGTACAGGAGGACACCAGCTTATTGCCATCATGAAACAGAAATGTTATATATGATAATTGGAAATTTGTCTCTCTCCCCTTTCTTCAGCTGTGGACCGCTCAGTGACGGCCAGTCTAAGCGACGCCAGAGATGCAATGACCAACGCAGCCATTGACTCATTGACGTCATACCGGCAGTTCGTGCTGACCATCCAGCAGCCTGGCCTGCTGGCCCCGGCCTGCCTCAGACTCTTCCCCCTCTTCATCCTTGCCCTTCTCAAACAGGTCTGCCTTTTCATGATCGTCATTGTGCTTGTATGTTACGCAGAACCTTAAAATCACAATGTTTGTTTCTTGTACTCTTTCATGCTTTTCTTCTTCCACCGTACAGAAAGCCTTCAGGACAGGTACCAGCACCAGGCTAGATGATCGGCTGTTTGCCATGTGTCAGCTAAAATACCAGCCACTGGTCTATGCAATGCTGATGATCCACCCTGCTTTGTACCGTGTTGATGACTTGACCGATGAGGTGAGTGGGCCAAAACTTGCATCATTGCTCAGAAATCTTAATGAGATTCTTTCTCTACCAGAGTGTATTTAGAAAGTCTTGTTAAAGGCTGCAGTTTCAGGAGAGAATGAACTTGAGGCTTACATCTTTTGCCCGTTACATGAAATTGTTTTTTTTTTCTCCTCCCTTAATTCACAGTGCTCCTCTGTTACCGAATGCTCTCTTTCGTCTCTATCCTTAGGGGGCCTTGAACATCAACGAGCGGACCATTCCTCAGCCCAGGGTGCTGCAGCTGTCTGTGGAAAAGCTCAGCAGGGAGGGAGCCTTCCTCATGGATGCTGGCATGGTGAGAAATAATCAGCCCCGCTTCTGATATTTTCCAGAATGACAGCCTCACGCATCTGTTGTGCGGCGAAATGGACATTTTCACTGCAGTAATCAAATATCACTGAAAACACAGCATCTCTTGTATTTGTGGATATGTTCTGATACTTCCGTCCATTTCCACCAGTTTTCCGAGTTCAGTTTTTAGAGGCAGCATGCCGAGCAAAGCAGCCCAAATTTCCCTCTCCTTAGACGGCTCTAAGGATTCATCGTGATGGATTTTTTTGATGTGATGGATTTGTGATGGATTTTTTGTCAACAAACCCAATTGAAGATACAAAAGATTTTTCCTGTTTTCCTGTGTTTAATTTTACAGATAATTTTATGGGTATATTACTGGAGAAGCGGTAGTGAACACACGTGGCTGTGAATTCTTAAGACACTCAAATGGATGTTTTTATTAACATTTTGTTCATGCACAAATCTGTCCTAAAGGTGATGTATCTGTGGATTGGAAGGAATTGCAACCCCAGCTTCCTTTCCCAGGTCCTCGGAGTGCCCAACTATGCTGCCATACCCGATAATATGGTAGGAAAACTTTATGTGCCAGTGCAGCAACAATCTTTGAGCCCACATAATACGACAATTGTTTCATTGCGTCCACCAGTAGCTTACTGAAACTATCAAAATGTTCATTCCGTGCGCCTCTCCCACAGTATGTGCTGCCAGAGCTAGACACTGCTGAGTCGCAGAGAACCAGAGCGTTGATTGGATGGCTGAGGGAGCAGAGGCCTTTCTTCCCAAGTCTACATGTCATCAGGTGTGCAGTTATTCAGTAGTACTTCAAGTGTGGTTAGTTTCTATCCCTCTCTCTGCGATGGTGGTTAGGCAAGTTCATTTTTCCCTAGCAGCCATTTTGATAAGTTATCTTATCTTTCTATTGCATTCTCTGTTGAGGAATGCTCGGGAAAAAAAGTTGTGGATGAACTCAATACAGTCAATGGGCATGGAAAAACACCTGCATCAAGAGTCTGTGACGTAGACGTCATCAAAGGGGAAGCTGGAACAGGAATATGACGTTGATTATAAGAAATTCTTAAACCTCTGAGGATTTGTTAAACATTGTATTTTGTATTTATATTTATCTTGTATTTTGTATGCTTTTGTAATAAAGTCACAGCTTTTAATATCAATGCCTTTGAAATAACAGCAGGAACAAGCAAGTTATTAATGTCTGATCTGTTTTTCTTTTTTCCAGGGATGAGAGCCAGCTCAAAGTCAGCTTCATGCAGAACATGATCGAGGACCGAACAGAATCGGCCCTGTCCTATTACGAGTTTCTGCTCCACCTCCAGCAGCAAGTGTCCAAATAATTGTCAGCGGGACTGTGGAGCACCGAGGATGTGCATTGGCTTATATATATATGTGTGTGTGTGTGTGTGTGTGTGTGTGTGTGTGTCTGTATATGGTGCGTGTGTGAGAGCAGCGGGAGGCAGACTCAGGAATTCCTCGTGCATTGTCTCCACCTATGGTCCACCATCTTTCTGAGGAAACCTGAGCTGAACTGAACTATAAACGCATCAGTCAAAACAAATCAAACTAGTGGACAGATGAGGACAGAGGAGTGAAAAATGGGATTTCTGATGCTCTCATATGGCACTTTTTACCCAGCTGGAACAACGTGCCGGAAAGTTGGGGAAAAAGCAACAATTCCACGGCGACTGATGATTATCTATGTCAGTGATTGAATGAATCAGTGTTTATTCTCATAGAACAATGGTGTCCAACCTCGGCATCAGACACGGTCCAGGCAAATGTGCGAAGTGTTTGTTGTTGTTGAAAAAGCACAGGTTTCTCAAATACAAAAAGTCGAGATTTATGAGGACAATGAGGCTGTCTGCGCTCGTAGACGTATTGGCTGTCAGTTGGGGTATTTGTATTCACTGCACCTGAGCTCTAACAATAATCTCTAATATCGTAGTGAAGGAAAGGATGTGTGCTCTTTATTTCTCAGTTATACTTGTCTGTCGAACAAATGTGGAGACGCGAGGTGTTTGAAGGCGGACCCGACTCGCTGTCTTTCATAAATGTAGGACTCTGCAGGGGAACGTTTCATCGTGTCCTCCTGCGCTGATCTGTCCTTCATCATCGTCCTTTCTCTCCGTGGACATTCAAACCTCTCCGAGGACATCACATTCTGTTTGTTTCTTTCTTTTTTTTTTTCCCATTTAATTTATGAGACTCCCACTCTTGATTAAATTCTGTAATTGCCTTGTATGGGAACTCACTTTTTATTCTTAAGCCTCTGTTTAAATACAGCCTATATATGAAATATTTTAATATAATAGGATATTGGAAATTCTTTAACACAGACATAACAAAGCCATTGTGATCTTTTAATCATGCTTATTGATACTTGTACATTGAAAAGACTACATTATATAAAGGTGAAGAAATGCTGATGATTTTAGTATGAACATTAAGGTGAAATGACTAAGAAAATAAAATGTTTGGGACTTTTTAAATGCTGTTTTTGTCATCTTGGGTGAACTTGGGTCTCACGTTCAGGGTTGTTGTGATCATGCAAGAAAACATAGAAGCCAACATAAATGCACACGTTTAAGATTCGATAAGTAGGAAAATAAAGTAAAGCATAACACATCACTGTTGCCTTCACATTGCCGTAACCAATGATTTGTATTCATGGTGTCATGGTTTTTTTAAGTTATTTTCTTAAGCATTTGACTGTAACTGGATTTGAAAAGCAGGATAGTCCTACGTAGATCTACCAAGCTCTATCATATTTGGATTCTTTCGCACCCACCAACCCTCCAAAACGAGGCTTAATCCTGGCTGGCAGTAAAAAATCATCATGCAGTTTTTTGACAAATAAGCTGAAAAAGAATCTAATAAGAGTTGGTAATGATAAAACATTTTAGTAAATACTGTGTTGAATGATCATTTTATTTTTATACTATTACTCCAATCAGCCAGTAACTGACTGAGGCTTTTATACAGATGACGCTAACGATGAAGTCCTGTTGGCAGACATCAAATATTTGCTGTTCTTATCAGCCTACTGTTGGTTTTTGCGTTTCTTGACCTTTCCAATTCACTGAGGGCCTTGTTTTGTTTTTGCCCCGTTTCCACAAGTCGAATGAATCCGCCTCAGTTGGACTGTTTGGAGTATCTCAGTATCTGTGTGGAGTTTGCATGTGCTCCCCGTGTCTCCGTGGGTTTCCTCTGGGTGCCCTCAGTGTTCCGGAGGTTGGATGGTTGGGTGGATGTATTTAGGAATTCATTTATATCGTATATATGTGTATATATAAAGTAAACAAATAAGATTTTAAATAAATAAAATCTATTTACACTTTCTTTGACTAAGTAATCCTGTTGCTGGCGCCTCTCTGCTGACTGCTGCGTCTCCGTCCATCTTCATCTTGTTCGTTTAATAAAGTTTCATTAGGAAATGTTTCGAGTCATCCTCGGTGACGTCATCAGAGCGCGCCATCGTCCATTCCCGTGTGTTTCTGACAGACGCTTTGTGTGCTCCCTGCCGAAGTGGGCTTGTTGTTCGGTCGTCTATCCTCCTTAGGTCGGTGTCTTCCACCATGGAGTCCGGGGAGGAGAAGAGCAGCTCCCTGTCCGCGGCGCAGAGGAGAGCCGAGATCCGGAGGAGGAAACTGCTCCTCAATTCAGAAGACAGGATGAACCGGATCGTGGGCTACGCTAAAAACGACTCGGAAAACAACGGTATGCGCGATTAACGTTAACGTTTGCACCGCCACGCTGCGTGGACGGGACTCTGCACGCAAACCCCACCCCGGCCGTCATAACATCCACTTTACTGTTTATTTTCATGTCTTCTCCGTGTCTTATTTGTCCCCGGCTCAGTGGACAGCACGGTCCCTGTTTGTCTTCTGTTTTGGACTCTCCTTTGCTCTTCCGTGTCGTCTTTGTGTTTCATTCATTCATTAATTAATAATAATTAATTTTCTCCCCCACAGCTCCTGCTGCTCTTTACTCTTTACTTACACGGCAGTCACGATTAATCGATCACAAACGGGGGATAGTCGATCAAAATGATTAATCGAGTGGGTTTCAGACGTTGTCCGTGACATTAGGCCATAAAAATGAACATGACATGACAATCAAAGGGGCAAATGCAAAGATGGCACTTCCCCCACGCCAAACGCTCCGAGGTAGATGTGACTCGCTTTACAAAGTAGTCGTTTTTTTTATTTATAAGACCAATATCTGTAAGTGCTCTGCTGATTTCTGTGGTCTTCGTTATGAAAGTGAGAATATATCGACATCTTAAAGGATCTCATCCGTATGAAATTGGCTCAGTTAAGGTGATTTATTCAAATTGTAATTCGTTGGGAATGTGTAGAACCACAGTTATTCTCCAAAGAGTAGGTACATCTATTTTTCAAAACATTAGATTGTGACAGACCTACTTACATGTTTACTTGAGTCTTTTTACAGATGTTTTCCTTGTCTTCCCACAGAGCTTCGTGCCGGCTGGAGCTGAGGATGTTATTGTTTATTTGTCATCTGTAATCATATTTTCTGATCAGTCCGTCCTGGATCACTGCCACACTTTCTGTTCTTTTTGTTGGGAATCATGCAGGTCCAGACTCAGGAAGATTTCAGAGGAATATTCATGTCAAATGTCAGTTTTTTTTTCATTAAAACTTTATTCGTACCAATGTCATGTTCATGTCCCCCTCAGGCTTTCTCTCTCCTCTCAGTATATTCAAGTGTGGACCAGATATTTGTTTTTAGTATTATTACTGTACTTTTTATTAACTTATTTATGTGTTTAATCATTATGCTGTAAATTATTTAGAATTTTGGACAAAAACATCATTTTATTGCAGGGATTTGGCGGTTGATTTTCGACCTCTTGCTCTCAGGGACCTGAAGTCTGAGTTACTGCTTTGGATTAATTTTCCGGAAGCTTTTCAACTGTGTTTGTTGTTGCGTAACATCGCTCATGTCTTACTGTCATCAGGAGCATCCCGCCATCCCACAGAGCCACGCTTCCACCTGGACCTGGACCGGACAGAGCCGTGGCCGCCATCGTCCTCGGCGTCCCTGAGACCGTCCCCCTTTCTTTCAGAGACGTCTGCTCTGAGCAGCCACTCCCGCAGCTCCACCCCAGAGAGGAGAGGCTCGCCCCTGCCCGGCTGCGGTGAGCCTGCGGGAGGCGTCATGCAGGATGACATGGCAGGAGTCCGACAGAGGCCCAGGGGGGAGAGGGTGTCGGACGATCTCAGCGGATCTCCGCGGAGAGGCCTGCAGAAGTACCTGTCTCGTTTTGACGATGCTATGAAACTGCAGAGTCAGCTGGCCAATGAGAAGCCGGTTCAGGATGGAGAATCCGACTTGGAGGATTTTGATCCGTTCCGGATCTTCAGGCTCATCGGCAGCGTCCTCCTGGCTGTTTTTGTCAGGGTTTTTGTCTGCAAGTATCTGGTGAGCCTGGTGGTCTTACTCCTCTTATCACTGGTGTTCCATGTCTTCAGTGGCTGTCGGCTGAATGAACGGCTTCAATGACAGCCACACAAAATACACACAAAATAAGAAAATGGACATTTCACACGGTCTTCACTTTTCAATATATTATTCATTATGTAATTATAGTAACAATGGCCGTGTTCCATCCAGATATAATGTGAAGGCATAACATTCAACCATCATGCTCGATACCAGGAAAATCTCAATTCCATTTCTAAAAACTGACATGCAGGCCAGAAAAACATTGTAAGTATTATGACATACAGTATATAGTACAGCAGTAACAGTTACTCAGTAGCTCTGTGAAGCTCTCAGAGCTACAGTTTGTAACATTAAAAACCCATCTTGATAGGAATCAATCAATCAATCCAGCACTCTGTGATCGTTATCATCTGGCGTTAGAGCCTCCTACTGGCACAATCTGATTTAGGCAAAAAAAAATTTAGCCTCAAAAATACCTAATAAGTACATAAAAAATGATATCATTTACCAGAAGGGGAATCTTTCCGTGTGTTATGGATCAGGTCTCAGGTGGGAGCGGCTGTGAAGGCAGGACTGAGGCTAACCATCATTTTAATTCTAAATGTTTATTGATAATGTATAACGGCAAAAACAACAAAGAACGATTAACATGAGACCAAAAGGCCAAAGATGTTATTATTGTCAATGTTGATTGATGCTGATTGATTCTCGTTGTCGTTATTATCTGTTGATGAACTTAGATACGTACACATTGTAAACAGATCACTGAGTCAGTTCGACGGATTCATCTTTAAAAGGGGAACGAACCACTGTCGAGTTTTCACTGCTGCAATTGATTCCATGTCTGAGTTTTAGTCTCGCCCACTGTGATGTCCTTATGGTTGATGTCAGTGTCAATCAAACCTGACATTGTTTTAATAATGTGACTTTGTGTTCTTTGTTTACAGTCAATATTTGCTCCTTTTCTGACCCTCGAACTTGCCTATATGGGGTTATCCAAATACTTTCCAAAGGTGAGTTGACATTAAATATTTTCAGTATACCTTCCTTTTACTATAAGTCAAAGATTTAACAGATTCAGTATCATAGGTATCAGGTAATATTTTTACTGTGCTTTTAATAAGAGTCCTATTCATTATTTAAGGGATCATCCTTAGGTTTGTGTTTGCTGTCTGCTGTGGTGGGTGAATGTGAGTTAAACCTTGTAAAGTGTTTTGAGTGGTCTCCGTAATGGAAAAGTGTTACAGAAATACACTCCATCTGATAACAGCAGGTTGGCAAGCAACTCATAATTTCATGCAAAATGCAATGAGGTGATGTCACTTGTTGATATTCCCAGACAATTCGACCTGATAACGTCGGGAATGAGCATCATTAACCGTTCGTCCTGTTTTGGTCGAGTCCATCCAGCACGTAGATGTAATGCTGGATGTCCTGACGTACCTGCTGTCTTCTGAATGACACAGTTTCTTTTTTTCTTTCTTTCTTTCTTTTTTAACTGTGTCAAACTTGTGTGTCCTGTTTTCTCTCTTTTCCTTGCATTTTCTGCCATTCTCTCTAATTTCTTTACCCAAAGTGGATCCCTGTAGCTGAAGTTGTCTTTGTAACTCTTCTTTACACATCGATTAGGCTGTCATGTGACTCAGGACCCCCTGCATCATGGTCATGGGAATGTCATGTCAGACACAACGCCTGAATATGCTTATGAAAAAACATGAAATCGATTGAATGACTTTTACATAAAACACGCAAGGGCAAATTTGTATCAAATTTTTATTAAAAACAAGACAAATGACAGATAATGACTTAGAGATGAGTTTTTAAAAGCTGATTGTTGTCTTAAAGGTGCCGTTGCACGTGTCCGTTTTCTTCCAGGTGGAGACCAAGACCAAGACCACTGTGCTGACTGCTGCATTGTTGCTGTCGGGCATCCCTGCTGAGGTCATCAACCGCTCCATGGACACCTACAGGAGGATGAGCGACGTTTTCGCCGACCTTTGCGTCTATTTCTTCACGTTCATCTTCTCCCATGAGATCTTGTTGTTCCTAGGCTCAGAAACTCCATGATCGTTGGCCCCTCCCTCCTCTCATCCTAACCAGGCATGCCCATTTACACTGGCTGACGTGGATTCTTGTTTTGGTTTTGGTTGACTGCCGGACGGTTTCTCCGTACCTTAGGTCTTCATGCAGTTCAATGTGAGCAGTGACCACGTGAGTTCATCATATTTACAGATCTCTTTTCATTTGTGCCGCAGACAGACGCTGAGTGAAGAGCCGACATGTGAGTGAGCAGAGAAGATGTAATGTGCTTTATTTTGACGAGGAGAGATTTTCAGTTTTCAAGGCCAGCATAGAAACGTCTTGAGTCTGACACAAAAAACCCAGATTAACACCAGAGTCCCACTACATCCAAAGATGGAGCTGACGTGGGTGTCATGATGTCATCTAATGTGAACTAGAGAAGAAAGCTAACTGCAGCCACCATTAAGGGGGGAAGTTCCGAGGGGAAGTTACTTCACCAGATTGTGTTGTTTTGTCTGCTGTAAACCAAATCTGCCGGCAAAATGATGAGGGTGGCTTGAGAAATGTGTAATCCATCAGTCAGATGCCAATGAGTTAACTTGGTAACGCGTCTTTTGTCTCTTATGGCGTGCTGGGATGGTTTGGGTGTCGGTGTGGCTTCAGAAGGAGAATCTAATCCCAGAATGGGAGGAAACCAGATCACTCACCTGCTGGTTTGACTGAATGTAACTTGAGCACAACCCTGAGACGATAACACAGTAAGTCTGAGCCAGCAGAGCTGAGGGAGTGAGAGCAGTTAGAGCAGAGGAATTATCGTTATCCAATGACAGTAACGACTAAATTAAGCAATTAGCTCAAGACGGAATACTTTTCAAAGTGACAGAAGCAGCTGTGTCCTTTTTGGTGAAGACAGTGTCACGCTGACTGGTGTCATCATGCCCATGGTGCCCAGCAGAGATTTTCCCTTCGCATGAAAGAGATTCATTTGGTAATTCCAGATTGTACGATTTCTTTGGATAGCAGATTGATATTCTTGGGGAAAAGACAACACGTCTTTCATTATAAATCATTTTTATCACCTTCTTCCAGCCTCCCCCATGTCTATAACAACCACCTACAAAACTGTCCTTACCCTTCACACCCTAATAACCACCGTAATAGTCACCACTCACCAAAGAGAATCCAAATCTTTTAAGTTTGAATTTGATTTAAAATTATATTTTCCTTTTTGTTTGTTGCTCAGGCTTTTGTTAAAAAGGAATTCTTGTGTTAACATCCTCCAAAAATAGGCTGAATGAAAAGATGTTATGGTTTAGGTCTTTTCATGAACACATTTCAAATTCATGTGTTTGACAAAATAAAATTCCATTCTTCAGTTGTGGCTGCTTCTCCCCCGTTTTGATTTGGTTTTTACTGCTTTTTTTTTTGCCCATTCTCCTCGATCATCCTACTAAGATACTTACTGCAGATAGCTGAGGACCTCCACTATGGCCAGCACACCATGCTTTGGGAAGATAAAATTAAATCAACCGTGACATCCTGATTGTCAAAAAATCAGACTGGGGGCGTGAACAGCTGTTTCATTCATTGTAGTCCAATTTTTTTATTTGAAACTGTTTGCTCTTCCTCTCGTTACAAAATTTAAAAAGTGGATTGAGATCAGAAGCTGTTATCACATGTTATGAACCCATTAAAGGACTGATGTCTGATACTAAGATTGGTGTGTTATGAACGACAGGGCAGACATGAGTAAAGATATTTTCTTGGTGTAGAACTTGTCCCCACGATAGGTTATTAAACACAAAAAAAATAACATCGCTCAAGCATAAATGGACTAAGAAACAATAAACGACTCGATTAGAACAGAAACAGTAAATGTATGGCTCCTCCAGCCCTCATTTAGTTGGAGAATTTAAGAACGTTTCCTCTAGCCTTGTTGCGTCTGTCTTTTAAACAAGTGAAACCCAGTAACACTGACTGATGGATCTAATTTGTGTTTTAACTACTAGACATATATGATAGGTATCGGTGTCATATACTGCATTTGTGTTGTGACTGATCTCCTCCTCCTTGCCATTGTTAGAAGTTAGGTTTTCCGTTGCAGTCTTACAGTGTTCAGAAGGGTCCACTTCTTCATGTTATGAGCAGGTTTTCATTTATTTAAAGGTGTGAAATCTGAAGAAACATCTAGTCCTTGAATGTGAGCTATGAAAGGAAAGAAATGCATAGTTAGATGTGTAATAGATGGAAACATTTGGCTTTACTGCCAAGTACTGTCTGTGAGGCAGGGGGGCTTTGTGACGTTTTGTATTTGTGCTGGGTATTTTGTAGTGCAATGTCTTGCTTTGCTTTGTTAAACTTCACTTAATCACATAGTTTATATTTTCCAATTCTGTGGTACACTATACCATTTCATTTGAATTAATTTATTACAAATTTCTGTAAATGTTTTTTCATGTAAAAATTGAGATTTAAGGTGTTTGTTAGACTATTTTTGTGTGCAATTGCTTTAAAGATGGTTCTTGTATTGCATCATTGAAAGTCATTATCAGATCCGTGTTGATGTAAACAGTTTCTGCTTTAAACTAACTACAGAAAAGACTAATGGGACAGTTCATACCAAATAAATACCCATTCGACATTATATGGTTGCCTCTGTTTTAAGACTTGACTAACTTTACTCATTGGAAACTTATTTCCCACACTGTACCAATGAATTTAATTTCAGTTTATATTTGATAGCTCATGGTGCCTTCCTTGTAAGTTCATAGTACATTTGCACCAATATGTTACGGAGTACTTATTTAATTAGTTATTTCCCATTGCTGCAAGGTGCTAGCACTCAGAAGTCTGAAGTACTGCTGTGTTTTTACTTGGTGCTCCAAGTTTAAAGGGGAAGTCTATTCATTGTAACATACTAGATTTATTGTATTGGTCATGGAGAGAATACATGTACAGTATATAGAAACACTTGATGCAGCATGTTGTAAGCAAACAATTTGAATAACTAAATGTAGTAAAATAGAGGAAGAGAAAGTGGTATCAGCGTCAAAAGAGAAAGAATTAATCATTGTATAGCACATTACAAATTCAAATGTAATATTAAAGATTAAAAATGAAAGTTTTTACATCTAATCTATGGATAAGTGAATTTTGAAGTTGCCCTGCTGACCTCCAACCACCAGGGGGCGCACTTCCGTTTAGGCCGTCGCAATAAGACATAAACATCCGTGAAACCACAACACAAGTGTCGCGTTATCAGTAAAATCGACCCAGTTAATCGGCTTTTCTATGTCCTAATTTTGAGGAACGACAATGAGACGAGTGTCGAGGCATGTCAGAATTATTACAGTTATTTGTGGTAAAAAGTTTAGAGATGCGTAGAATTTCACAGACAGTCTTAGCAAGTTAGCAAAGACCGCCATACTTTAACGGCTAACGGTACTTTAACGGCTAACGGTACTCTAACGGTTGTATTTTTGTGAATTGTGTTGCTGAGAAAAGCGTTCAAACTGCGTTGTTTCCCTGCTAACACATTTAATAAGAACATTATTTCTCAGACATTACAGGAAGCGCAAACGATTAAAAAAAAGATGACACGGGGATCGAACCAGGATAAACCTGCAGTCCAGAGACACGAAGCGTCCCAGGTGAGCGTCCAACATGAGATAGGAATGACGGAGAGGATTGGTTCTGTAGATTGTAATTATGTGACGTCACCAAATGAAATATTTTGCGAATTTCTGCAAGAAAACGTGAGTTTAAAAACATGCAACAAGTGGTATGAATGCTAGGACTCTGGTTTGACAATAGAAACGAACTATTCTTCTAACATCTGCTACATCTTAATGCTACAAAATGAGGGTCCATGCACTATTTCAGCAATCACAGGTGACTGAACTCTGGAGGATTTTATGGACATTTATGCATCTGGAAAAGGCTTTTATCCATTGTGACATACTGGTCACACATTTGTACACCAGCTGAGGTGGTCTCCACGCGAGGGACCAGTCTACTTGTCGGGAGCAATCAGGGGTTCAAGGTCTTGACCAAGGTCCTTTCGACATGAAGGAGGATTGAAGTAGCATCCGATAACTACATGAAACAAAATGAATTCCTTTAAAACTCGGTGGAAGTGAAATTGAATTTGAAAGAATCATCGTTGGCGTCACATGTTGTTTCATGCAAATCTTTGAATCAAGTTGATTTGATACCATTTTAAAAAAAACAGAACAATGTTGGTTTAAAGAGAACATGAGATCGAAGATGGACATACAAGCAGCATGTTGGCCTTCCGGGTGAAAAGACGATGTGAATGATGGGGGGATATCAGCTGGTAGCCTGGGTACAAAGTATTCAGTAATAATCTTCAAAATTAACAAATGTTATCACCTCCAACAAAGATGTGAATAGATGATTTCAGTCCTGTGTCTGTATAACATTAATTTCTTTAGAATTCACACATTTGTCACAGAGTTGCTTATGTTTTCTCTCACAGACGGCCGGGTGGAAGGTGACGTCCAAGGAGGCTCTGCAGAGGATCGGCGAGTACTCCGAGGCTGCCATCACCATCAGAGGAACCTACTTCCCTCCAGGCAAAGAGCCTGAAGAGGGAGAACGCAAGATCTACTTGGCTATTGAAAGTATGTATCAAGAATAATAAGTCATGGTTATTTTTTTTTGAAGAACAACGGAGCACATCGCTCCCACTGTCCTTTAAACGTGACCTTTGAGTATCTCAGAGACACACAAGTGAGTCTGTTTGGAAACATCTGCTCCGATGATTCTTGGATTCCGTTTCCCTGCTTTTGATTGAAACCATGTGAATTTCTGATATATCATTCGTGGTAATATGATGCTACAAAGTGCTATAGAGGAGCAGACGCTGAGCCAAGACGTGTCCATCACTCTACATCGTCCATCGTCTCCCATCATGTCCACCGTCTCCAAAATATTTTAGTCTATATTTTTTTAATGTTCCCCTCCGTTTCCTGATTTAAGTGTATGATTTTATTTCCCTTAAGGTCCTCCATGCGTCACACGTTGAATTGATTTTAGATCCAGGGGGACGTCTGGTGATTTCTGCATTGTGTGCCAGTGTAGGATCACTTTGGGCCCAGTTTTATGTACCA